>CM032228.1:132067500-132157500 GCA_019009955.1 Riptortus pedestris | reverse complement strand
ATACCAAGTTTCATAAAATTCGGTTCAGCCGTTTGCGCGTGAAAAGGTAACAAACAAACAAACAAACAAATAAACAAACAAACAAACAAACAGACACCAAAGAAACAAAATGCAGTTATGGTGTCTATGACATGTGAAACGAAAAGTTATCGTGAAATTTCGCGAAAAAAATCAATGTACAGACAGAGGTTACAATTTTATATATATATAGATATATATATAAAATTGTAACCTCTGTCTGTACATTGATTTTTTTCGCGAAATTTCACGATAACTTTTCGTTTCACATGTCATAGACACCATAACTGCATTTTGTTTCTTTCGTGTCTGTTTGTTTGTTTGTTTGTTTGTTTGTTTATTTGTTTGTTTGTTTGTTACCTTTTCACGCATAAACGGCTGAACCGAATTTTATGAAACTTGGTATGTATATTACTACTAGCTCAACTTAGACTTTAGGCTATATTAATATTCTCTAAGACGAACAGGAGTGGGGGTTATAAGGGAGGCCTGAAATTAAAAATAGCGATATTTCGTTTCCTATTGCTTTTTCAGCAAATATGCACATAACAAAAGTTGTTTCTTTTGTTATTTAGAGTAACTTTTGTTATATGCACTTTTGCCGTATACGGGAGTATAAATGAGTTATACGCTAAAAACTATAGCGGGAGTCTACAATTTTATTTGGCACAAAAGACTCAACCGAACTTAACCAAACTCGCTATGTGAATTAATACTAACAATTTCCTTATAATAAGCCATACTAACATTTTTAGGGACGGGCAGGAGTGGGGGTTATAAGCGAGGCCTGAAATTAAAAATAGCGATATTTCGTTTCCTATTGCTTTTTTAGCAAATATGCACATAACAAAAGTTGTTTATTTTGTTATTTAGAGTAACTTTTGTTATATGCACTTTTGCCGTATACGGAAGCATAAATGAGTTATACGCTATAAGCTATAGCGGGAGTCCACAATTTTATTTGGCACTAAAGACTCAACCGAATTAAACTAAACTCGGTATGTGAATTAGTACTAACGCCTTCATTATAATAAGCTATACTAGCATTTCTAGGGACGGGCAGGAGTGGGGGTTATAAGGGAGGCCTGAAATTAATAATAATGATTTCCTATTGGGTTTTCGGCAAATATGCACATAACAAAAGTTGTTTATTTTGTTATTTAGAGAAATTTGCTCAACACTTCTTTTCAATATGAACTACCAGGTACTTCATCTGAAAACATTAATTCAAATGTATGTCAATATTATCTCCTTAATAATTCAAATCTATGCATAATGCACAGGAGACGGGAAATATGACAATATGGAGGACAGTGAAGTCTTACATGAATTATTAATTTTATTATTAACAAATCCATAGCAACGACAGGTATAATAAACTCTAAACACTGAGACGGGGAAATGTCAAAATATTGTGCAAAGCAAAGCCTTGCCAAAAAAAAAAATACCATCACCCTCAAATGAATTCCCGGGCGAAGCCGGGCACCTGAGCTAGTATATATATATATATATATATTAGACATATAGATTAGAGGTACACTAGAGGAAATTATTTGAAAATCAATGGCGGATTTCGTTTAATGGAGGTCTGCTAAAATATGAAGAACTCATTAAATAAAATCTTTATTCCCACTCTGGCTGAAAAGAATACTAACTTATAGATAACCCGTCCCAATTGGCATGAAGTTGACGTTAATAAATAATAACAATAATTTCAAACGGCTCCGGAATCGAATTTCTGGGAAATCATTCCAGAATATACCCGTAAGGGAATTAACTATTGAGGTTGTACTCTTGACGAGGATTTTCGAAACATATGTCTGTTAACACCCTCGCGGTCATCAATATCTATTTGATCGCTACCAGATTCGATATTTACATTGACATCAAAACCCAAGTTCGTTAATGGCTGAAATCGAACCAGGAGAGGGGGGGGGGTAAAAAATTAAAATTATAATCCAAATTTTATATTAACCAATTTTGGTACACATTTAATTTTTCAATAATTGTTCTGTATAATTTTTCGTATCTGGAAAGTTAAGCGAGTTTCATTGAAATAAAAAAAGCACATACATTTTTTTAATATTCGTACCTCATTAATTTTCAAATTAATTAATTAAACAGAAAATCATTTTTATCATCTACATGTAGCACATCTATAAACTTATGTTCGTCTATATTCATTCAATCCCTACTTCCAGGAAGGAGGTTTCCCGGCATTAAATGCTTTAGTTCTGCTCCATCTTAATTTCGAAAGTGAACTATTTCTATTTCAACCCATCAAGGACTCAACAAGGTTTATAAATAACTAAATACTCATACAGACGCGCGCGAGTATGTATTTGTTCTTGTAGTACTAGAATGAGTTACTTTCATAACAAAGATATTTAAGTAGCTGTTTAAGCATTGTAGAAGGGAATAGTTGAAAGCTAGTGATTAAAGTTATCGGAGTTTTAGAACTACTGCAGGAGACTTGGTAGAGTTTAGAACTCGTTAAGTGCCCTTCCTCTAGCACTCCTCCATTGTCCATTAAAATTTTACAGAATAGTGTAGGTGACAACTTCATTTATTAACCACTTCGGGTATCAGAATTCCTGCTAAACTTTCATAACAGGGTTTGCTCTACGTTGAAAAAGGCCTTTTATAAGGGAAATGCTTTCAGAGACCATTCAGAATATACTATGAATTAGAACTGCAATACACAGTATCGATCTACATATGTAAATGAAATTTAAAGATTTCCAAGAAATTTTATTCCAATTTGGCAGGAATATATTTTTTGACGTTTCAGGTCATTTACTTGGCGGCAGAAGGGCAAAAGTCAAAATGTTGTTACTATCACATTATACTGAAAAAAAAAATATTTTTAGCAAAAGTTTCTAAAACATTTTTTGGAAAAAAAGCTATAATGAAGCTTGTTCAACCAAGGTATTTCTTTGGGGAATGATTATTGTCATTGGTCCTATAATGCTTAAGTGGTTCTACACAGAAGCTTGAAATATATTTTACTTCGAAAATGAAAGTGAAAAGAAACAATGAAATGAGAATCTTAAATATTGAAATAATAAAACAGTTACATAATAAACTATAATGTAAATAATATAATTTGTACATGCTAATGAACCAAAAACTAATATACATTGGGCTAGCTTGTTTTAGTTGTTAGCATATTTCCCTAAAGGGAAATCAGCTATTGAGGTCGTACTCATGACGTGAGTTTCAAAACATTTCTTCAAATGTCCATCGATCCTACCCAGGAGATGGCGAAAATGAAGTACGTTCAAAATTATATATATATATATATATATATATATATATATATATATATATATATATATATATATATATTGTATATAATGGATTCTAAAACGAGTTCGGTGAATTTTTCGATTTGACGATCGTTTAGCCGTAAAATGCACAAATATTAATTGGAAGCATGTATGCCTATTACAAATAATTAACACGTAATTAATATAAAATAAATTAATTTTAAGAACGTTATGTTGATGTTTTTTGAAGAAAACATTTTTTTGGATTCATTTAAGAATACTTTTATAATATTTCGTTTATATATATATATATATTTTTTTTTTTAATTTCAGAATACATTCCTTTCCCCATTGTCTCGTTTCAACGATAATTCTATTGACTACAACTTTTATACTGCAGCATTTTTCAATTAAATGTGTACCTTTCTGAAATAAAGGTTTGAGCATTTCACTCCCAAACTGCTCGGCTTAATTTCTCTATTGTAAAACATCATGTGGGAAATCTGCTTAGTTTACGCAGCCCCTGCGTGACGGACGTTTTTATTTTGTGTGCGAACAAAAGACGATGAGATCGGCTGATGTCGGTTCTATTCATGACTCTGCCGAAAGCTACTTCGGCCGTTTCCGTAACTGTTCGGCTCTCATGAAATTGGTTTAGAGACTCGTTACTACTACTGTTACAAGTATCCAGACGGACTTTTATTATGTGCAGGGCTTGTGGCAGCTGTTAGTAGCTCCTTAGATAACTGTAATGAATTCCTAGTGACGAAGTTTAAAACAACTTATTATTTCTCAAATTAATTTTTATTTAATCCAATTATATTTTTTTTCAGTTTAAATTGATATTTCCTACTGAAATTTTGGCCGAGTCTTGTTTTCGGTTTCTTTGTAAATCACCACCCTGACAACAATTTTTACAATAAGCTAATATATCATTAAATACAACATGTGCAACTTAAATTGAATAGTGTCATCTATGTCATTACAGACTTGCTTTGTAGCTGCCACACTTGACGATTTGTTTTCATAAAATACGTTGGTAGTGCTATCAAATTAACAACTGAACAAGAGAAAATAATGTAATTAAATTTCCACAATGATTAACAAAGATCCTTTTCACGTATGCTCATTTCAATTCTTTATTTATTGTGATTAGTCGTAAATCGCCTTCATGAATAAGAATTAGTGATAAAAATGGAAATACTAAGTATTAGTATTTCGAAATGTAAATTAGAATGTAAATGTGTTCCTCTGGCTCAACCCTTACTTTTACAGTGCATATTTTAAAAAGACCTGCTATTCTTTAGGAAAACTCGACTTTGCTATTTTACATTTTTCTGAATAATTTATAAATATGTAGTTGTTTAACCTAAGAAAAAATAAATTTCTTATTTAATTTATTTGAGTAAGCATTGAAAAAAGCAAAAACGTATTACTAACGGTAAAAGATAACTCTCCTTAACAAGTAATGTTAAAGGTATTGTTTTGATAAGCCCGCCGTATAGCTCTTCTCATTCTTAAAGTAGGTTAAAAAAAGCCAAATTTCAAAATAGTTGTTGTAACATAAAATCGTTCCCAGTAAGGGCTGATGCATGTTCTTATTATTAAGGACTAGCTTTGTAACAAGCTGAAATAGACGAAAAAATAATCATCCAATACTGCTCTGGCAATCTCTTCGAATAACAGAATAATTGTGAAGTTATTGGAAGTTGGAAGCAATAATTTTGAATATCTTTCTAAAATGTAACAATTAATACTGACAAATATATTCTACAGAATCCATTCGCGACATTTTTCATAAAAAACAAATTAATAATTAATATACGTGTTTTGACTTGAAAATAATGTCCCCAACCTGTCAATGGAAGTAAAAGTATAAAAGAGAGCATATTGAAAGTATTCACTGAATTATATTAAGGCATTACCGTGGAACACATATAAAATCTATTTGGTATCTTATTAGGAATGTAAATAACATTATAAATACAATTCGTTCTTTACATTTTCCGACAAACCAATAAAATGATAGAATTAATATTAACGATAACGAAGAAAAAATAATGGACAATGCCTACTGTAATGAGGCTTGGTATCGATAGGAGATACATACTCTATCTTTTGATGACTAACAACACATTTCAAGAAAGAAATTATTATATATAATTATATGTATGACATTACCTTTTTAATTTAAATGAGTTATACGAGAAAGCATTCGAAGGGTTTATATTTAAGTAGAGGTGAGAACTTGATACTGAATTTTTAAATCATTGTTTGGGGCTCAGGTTAGGCATGAGACTTAAAGCGTTGACCTTAATTTCACATGGTAAACCAAGAGTACGAGATCGATTCTCGCTTGGGTAACAGGGATTTATTTAGTGACGAACTCATTAAATAAAATCCTTATTCCCACCCTGGCTAGAAAAGTAGAAAATAAGATTAGTTCTATACAATCGTTCGATCCGTCTTTTAATAATAGAGATATTGTAAATTTTCGAAATTCCCAACTCTATTATAAATAGTGTTATATACATTTATCCCTATCTTGAATATTAACCGAGATATTTGCATTTTAGCAGATTTCCCACAAGGGAAATCAGCTATTGAGGTCGTACTCATGACGCAATTTTCGAAAAATTTCTTCAAATGTCCATCGATCCTACCCAGGAGATGACGAAAATGAGGTCCGTTCAAAATTATATATATATATATATATATATATATATATATATATATATATATATATATATATATTTGTCTGTTAATGCTCTAGCGGTCGCAATTTTTGTTTGATCGTTACGAAACTCGATATTTAACCGTAAAGAGACAGATCAAGTTCGTTAATGGCTGAAATCGGACTGGAGGGAGGGGGGGGGTTTAGAGGGGGGATTTTCGGAAATTCAAAATATCTCCATTATTATACATCGGATCGAAAAATTGTATAGAACCAATCTTATTGCAAATTAAATTTACTATAAATATTGTTATATACATTTCTTCTGTATCTTTAATATTAACCGAGATATTTGCATTTTTATGAAATCTGTGGTCGGGTATAGTTCGGATTAGGACGGCCATTTCCGTCACTACTCGGGTCAGGTGGAAGCTTCTTCTAACCTTACCTGTCGTTTCTAACCTTACCTTGCCTTCGTTACTTTGTGAGATTTATGCAAATACGTACTGTTCATCCGCCCCCCCCCCTTCTTTAGTTCTTGGACTACTAAAATTTGAGTTATTAAAATATAAATTATTCTTACAATTCAGAAGCCGTTTCAGTTGGGAATTTATTTTAATTAACTGGAAGATTTCTGATTACGGTTTGTATTTAATCACGGTGGCATTGTGTTACCAATATGCAGATTTCTCTATTGTAAAACTTCACGTGGGAAATCTGCTTAGTTTACGCAGCCCCCGCGTGACGGACTTTTTTAGTTTTCAGCCTTCAGCAAAGCCCCACTTCTACTCATGTTACATAAACAATACTCGGTTATATAATAAACCACATCATTGGAAGCTTATACGGGTATACCAAATATTGTTTTCACGAGACATTTATTATACGATATACATGCAAATCTGTTCACAACTAGTTGTTACAACTGTTCTAAGCATGCATTTAGGATAATGGGTATAATAGGGAATAGAATGCGCACAGGGAATCTTATGTGGAGGTGTAGGACTCTGTGACGCCAACGGTGCTTCACTTTCGACTTGGGAAATCTGTACTGTGTACACAGCTCCTGAGTAGGGGACTTCTATAAAATTACATTTAGAATCCCAGGTACAAGTTAAAATAGAGGATATCACTGTTATATATTATCAAAGGATTCCTTAAGGTTAATATTTACGTATTCATTACTTCCGAGTGATTTCTCAAATAAATGGATAATTAGTCCTTAAGGTAACTTTATTTAATCGTATTTCTCATTAATCATTGTTCTATGAGAATTTGGCTTATTAATTTAAAATTATCCCGAATACAAACAATCTTACGTTCGTAAATTAAACAACTCCTAAATTTAATTTATAACTCACGTTTTTCTTTGCATGTTATCCATTCACTTTTATTCTGCTTTTGAATAAAAAAGTAGACGTTAATCTAAGGATTGTGCAATCATTATTGAAAACCAATATACTTTTATTAATACCCACAATTCTTGGAACACTACTGAAGAAAACTTGTACCATTAAAGACCATAATAAATTAGGCTGCTGTTCTGTTTATTTTGAAACAAATTTAGAGCTATGAAGCACTAAGACCATAACACATTTCTAATTATGCAAAAACTTCTTGTTCCTATCAATATGGTAATAATGAGAATTTCTTCTTTTAGTATTAACTCATCTTCAGAATTAACGTTTCATTGAAATGTAGTAGAACGTGAAACAAACCAAGGAAAGGGAATACAAATATTCAGAAAATGTTTAAATTAACTATGATGAAAATGAACTTACCCATTGGCGCGGCCTCCTGCATCTCCAGGTCCACTTCCATTCTGAAATAAGAAATAGCCTAGTTTATTAAAATGAATTGGTTTCATTCAAAATATGTATGCTGGACCATTTTAAAAGTGAGTAAGAATTTAGTTTCATTAACAGAATTTAACAGAATTACATTACTATACAATTAATATAAATTAAATTATGGCTACAATAGGTTTAAGAGTATTTGGGCATTAGGCTTTAAAGAAACTAATCAAGGCTGAAGCGGAAAAAAGATTATCTCTACATTCAGCTGAACCAAGAAACCTGGATTTCTAAGCTTCAAGGAACATTAACATATGTTATATTGACATAACACTGTTCAATGATTAATAAAAAATTAAGTTTATTTGAATCAAAGGATACTGACCCAACATAAATGGGGGCCAACGTATTCTTCAAAATTCTGCAAATTTTGAAGTTGTTAGAAGGGGGCAATAGATTTTAATTATCTAAGTCATCTCTAAGTAATCCCCTCCACGACGAAATTTCCAAACGAACATTGATATACACACCTTATAATATTTTTCCCACGGGAAACGGACATGACACAACGTCTTATCAATCAATAATAATTATGATTACATAAACCGTCCATTTCCCGTGGACCACCTTGTATATGTATTTAAAGATTAGATGTAATGGGTTCCGTGAAGAAGAGATACCTATTTTGCCAAGCCAAGTGTTTAGGTCGAATACTCGAATAAAGATTTTGAATCACGTTTTCATGAGACTTAAAGAGTAGGACTTAATCTCGCATGGTAAACCTAGATTGGAGAGTTCGATTTCCGCTTGGGCAAATAGGAATTGATTAAATGACGAACTCATTAAATAAAATCCTTAGTCTCACTCTGGCTAGAAAAGGGCGGTAACCTGTAGATTATCCGTACTAATTAGTAATAGTAGCAAAAAGTGGACGTCAATGAATAAATAATTACACTTAAATATATAAGGTATTGCAATTATTCAAGGGGAAGTATAACAGTGATGTATATGTGTGTGTGTGTGTGTGTGTGTATATATATATATATATATATATGAATTAGTAAATTTACGTACGCACAATTCTTAGAAATTATTATATCATTAATAATAACGAGTATCTCGACCACAGGGGAATTGAATGAGTTCCGGGAAATATCGATTTTGTGGTTTAATCCGGCTAATATAGGTTCACAAAGCTTGACAGGCGCAATCTCGAAATTGATCAGCTGGGATTATAGGGGACTGCTTAGAGAATAAATATTGGGGATGATCAAGAAGAACGCAAATCCGAGTCAGTGACGCAAAGACAGCGTAATGTCAGCAGACTTCGTAAATGTACATATGAATGTCATCTCATAAAAAAAAAACTTCAGTTTGAAAACTACATCTATTTACGGTGAAAGTCCAAGATACAAGGTAAATCTATTCTTACAACCAATCACTTCACAAATACATGAACAGCTTCACGATATTTGCATACCAGAGAATTCACATAATAAAACATACGAAGAATTGATTCAATTGCTAATGGCTCAAATAGAACCAAAACCTAGTATTTGGGCTCGTCAGCAGAAATTTACAACACGTGCCAGCTAAGTAATGAATCTATACAAGATTATGCAAATACCCTTAGAAAACTTAGTATGGATTGCCAGTTTACTTGTGCAAAATGCAGTGAATCAGTATCTGAAATTTTACTTCGCATGCAGTTTATCAGGGGACTAAAGGATCCTGACATACGTCTTCAACTTTTCCTCAAAATACATTACTACAACCGTTTAAGGATGTAGTTGAACAGACAGCCACATTGGAAGTAGCAAAGAGTGAGAGTAGAATAATTAAGACACAGAATAATCACGATGACATCTACCAAGTAACCACCAGCTACAGACAGTTCAAGAATAAGCCTAATATAAATACACAACCTTCTGAGTATCAATCTCGTTTAGAGAAACTAAGGAACAAATGCTATAGATGTGGTGATGATTCACATAAAGCACATCAATGTAAGTTTAAAAATACTGAATGTAACTTTTTCAAACGTTTTGGCCACTTAGCACGAGTATGCTTAAGAAAACCAAACCATGAAGTAAAACAATCGGAAGAAAATGTCGAAAGAAAAGATGATAGTACTCATGAAATATATCAACTTCATTTAAAATCGAATGACATGTTCATGATTGAAGTGTAATTGGAAGGGGGGTTCATACCAATGGATGGGGGCACTAAGTATTGTATTTTATGAAACATTTAAACTTTTAAATTCAACAAAATGTCCAACTGCGGTCATATACTGATGAAATAATTAACCCAAAAGGAGTTGTATTTGTTGAGGTTCAGTACAGAGATTAATGTTTCGATGGAAAATTGTACATGATAAACAAGTGTGTAGACTCTATATTTGGAAGAGAATGGATAAGAGAAATTCAACTTGAAGCAGCTGACATTGACCTCAAGTAAAGAAAAGGGAGATATTTCAAGACTAGATAAATTGATGAATCAGTATGAAGACATTCTCAAAGGAGAAATTGGAAGAATACCGAATGAGAGGGGCCATTTGACTTTAAATGACAAGACTCAACCAATTTACATTATGCCGAGGCACATGTCATATGCATTACAAGAAAAAGACCTCGAACGACTGGAAACCTTAGGTATAATCTCCCGAGTCGAATTGGGGGTTGTCAGATTGGGGGACCAATAGTGCCTGTTGTGAAAACCAAATGGTTCAGTTAGAATTTGCGCTGATTACAAGGTGACCCTGAACAAAGTTATCAAAGACGGCCAATATCCCATACCCAGAATCGATGATATAATGTCAAAGATACATGGTGGCAAAATATATTGTACTCTTAGCATCAGTAACCCATATTTACACTTGGAAATGGATGAAGACAGTGCTATCATGCAAGCGATTAGTAATCATAAAGGATTATTTAAGGTGAACCGATTAATGTTTGGAGTTAAGGTTGCGCCTTTGGAGTGGAAAAGATTTATGGACAAAGCATTACATAATTCAGGTGTACAATACAAAACTTCGATGATATAATTGTACTAGGCTCTAATAGGGAACTGCTTTTCCAACGACTAGATAATGATTCGGCTAAATAGAGAAAAATTAAGTTTTTCTATTCCAAAATTGAATATTTAGGTCACCTGATCGATAGTAAGGGACTACACAAATCAGATACAAAGTATATTAAAATGTAAAAGACCAGAAAATGTTTCTGAGCTCCGAATTTTTATGGGCCTAGCAAATTATTATAACAAATTCATAAAGAATTTGGCAACACTACTACATCCCTCAAATCAGGTACTACGAAAAGGAAACGTGTTCTACTGGTGTCCATCTTGTGAAACAAGTTTTATGGAAATTAAGAATATTATCACAAGTGACGACGTTTTGGTGCACTTTGATCCTAACTTGCCTCTGGTCTTGGCTACTGATGCTTCTCCGGTAGGTTTGGAGCCGTTTTATCTTACCTCTACAGCGATGGTACTGACAGACCAATTTCTTTCGCATCTCGGTCGTTGACAAAAGAAGAACAGAGATACTCTCAAATCGATAAGGAAGCCTTGGGAATATATTGGGGCCTGAAGAAGTCTTTCCCGTTTTGCTATGGGCACAAATTTACATTGATTATAGATCACAAACCATTAGTATCGATTTTCAATCCAGCAAAGACCATAGCAACAATCTCGGCAACACGGATATACAATTATCCGGACTTTCTCTCCGCCTTTAACTATGATATAGAGTACAGGCAAACTGTTCATCATTCCACTGCTGATTATCTCTCCCGGTTTCCCACTGAACTGGCGCAAGAAAATGTTGTACATGACCTCTCTAAATACCAGATAAACCAACTGGAGACACGCAATGTCAGCAGTAGCGTACTGGCTAGGGAAACTCGGTAAAGATTCAGTTTTGGCGCCAATCTTACGAGCTTTAAAATCAGGACCGAAGTGTTGAACAATATGGATTTCATGATAACGAGCTGTCTATTCAAGATGATTGTGTAATGAAAGGCTGGAGGGATATGATACCTCATTCTCTCAGACCACATGTGCTTCGAGAACTTCATTGGCTCATCTGGGAGGAATAAAGGCTTTAGCTCGCAGCTTTTGCTGGTGGAAAATCATAGACAAGGACATTGAAGAGAAAAACGTAACAACCCAAGAAAAACTGCCCACCCATGGAAACATCCTTCTAATCCATGGGAGAGGGTGGACGTTTATTTTTTAGGTACAACAGATAGTCAACAGTACCTTATATTAATTGATAGTTTTTAAGTGAGTGGAAGTAATACAGACAAGAACAACTACAAGTACCTGGACAATCCAAGAATTACGAAGAATATTTTACAATTTTGGTTTTCCTTACATATTGGTATTCGATAATGGAAGACAGTTTGTTTTCCAAGAGTTCGAAAACTTCATGAATGAACGAGGAATTATCCACAGAACATCTGCGCCATAAAATCTAAATTCAAACGGTCAGACTGAAAGGTACGCTGTAAGACTGTCAAGAAGGCTTTTTAAAATCTTTAAAGTCATTTAAAATTAAAATGAATAACCAACATTTACAATTAAATTACGATTGCATTTAGAATTAAAATGAATAACCAAGTTATATTCAAGTTGTTAATTTATGCATTTATTTATGAGATTTAACAGTCTTCATATGCAAAGGAATATATAAAATTGTAGAATATCAAAATAATGAACTTCGCGTAAGAAATATCCTTATGAGTGCCATAATACATTAATAGTAATATAATCTGTGGTGGAGTGATTGTGATAGATATAGAACAGCGTTATGTAATTAGAGCGAGAAGCGGGAGACAAGGCAAAAAGGAGACTGCTGACGAATGCGCTACTGGAAATTGGGGCGCATTGTGTCGTTAGGATTGAGAGAGAGTTAACAGTCTTGTGAGCTATGCTTGTACTACAGTGCCTTCTGCTTGCCTTGGCCCCTTGCGGTATGTCTGTTATAGTATAATTAGTGTTAAGTCTTAGTTTATGTTATAAGGTGTAGTATAGGTATATGGATGTAGTAGTATAAGTACATATATATATATATATATATATATATATATATATATATATATATATATACATATATATATAATAATAACATGGATATAGGGTAATTGATAAGTCAGTTCTTATGTATATATGTTATAAATATATTTGTCTTCCCACCAGACGTGTGTGTGCCTTACCAAGTAGCCAACATGACAATTGGTGACAGGTGTGTGGGGTACGAAGCACATCGTGTGTGTTAGGCCGGGTGAGGGAGGCTAAGAGGCTCAGCTCGTGCGGAGAGGACACAGTGCGCGAGGCTAGCTTCGATTGTACTATAGGCGCTCGGGCGATTTTAGGCGTGCGGAAGGCGTCTCATCCAAAATAACGTTTTTTTTTTTAAAAAAAAAAATTATGCCTTGTTACCATATAATACCAATTAGTACTCGTAATTAATTAGGTTATTATGAGGAATTGGCACTAGAGTGACGGGTGGTAGTGTGGGGGTTCGTTGGAAAGAGGAAAATACGTACTATCCCACTAGGTAGGAATCATGTCCCTAGAAGGGAAATTAGCGGAGGCGTTGGCCGCCAACGAAGCTCTTAAGAGTAAAGAACAAGAACGCCTAGCTCAGTTGGCTGAGCTTAGGCAGTCCATAAAAACATTACAAATGAGAAATGACCCCCAAGCATCCTTGAATGAGCCTAGTGCGGCTCATCCACAAAGGAGAGATATGTCCTTACAGCAGCTAGTAAAGCCGTGGGGGGGGGCGATATCGAGGCCTGCCCTGTGGAGGTTTTCTTGAGTAGTCTAGGGAAAGCCGCTAAGGCCGGTGCGTGGACTGAGGATGACACGCTCTTGGTAGCTGAGCCGAAGCTTGTGGGAGTAGCGGCTGTCTTTCTCCAAAGCCGTCCAGACATAGATACACTTCCCGCTCTAAAAGAAGCACTAATGGACCGTTTTGGGACTCCACTGGGACCGGATTATTATGCCAGGGCACTACACTGCGCAATACAAGGCCTGGGTGAATCGGCTCGCGATTTTGCAGATCGATGTCGGGGTCTAGGAATCAAAGCATACAAAGATCCGAAGGAAACCAACCCTTGGACCGACGCTCAAATAGAGCAGGTGGTCAAGTCGTCATACGTAAACGGGCTTAGGGGCGAGAGTGGTAAGCAACTCAAGTTCTCACCACCCCGGACGCTGAGGGAGGCAATAGGAAGAGCCACCCTCGTCGAACAGGTACAAGGATCGGAGGTTCCTGCAGTAGCCCAAACGAGTAGCCGTGACGGTCGGGGGAACTGCTTCAATTGTGGTGGCTGGGGTCATTTCGCGAGGAATTGCTCGACTCCAAAAGATGAGGGCAAGGGTAAAGTAGCGAGACCAACGAGGAAGGGGTATGCCCCGGCCAGGCCAGGTCAAAGAGGTGGATCTAAGACAGGGAACGCGTTCGGTGGTGCTTGTTTCGTATGCGGACAACTCGGTCACAGGGCTGTGGATTGCGCTATGAAAGCAAGGGAGAAGGGGCCATTTCAGAATGGAAGGACTCACGTTATCGAGGAAAGTTCGAGATCCCCAAACGACAACGACCTGACCCTCAAGGTTCTAGGAGCTTCTCACTTGATCACCAACGTTAGCTCTAATCAGGGTGTAGGTGTAGTTGTGAGGGTTCAGCTCGGAACACACAACAGTGATCTTTTGGTGGATACAGGAGCGGGAATTTCACTCTTGAAGAGGCCCGTACCTGGAGTAAGGACGGAAACCACAAGGGTTAGGGCTAATGGAGTGACCGGAACCCCGCTCAAGGTCTTGGGACAGCAGCGGGTACAATTGATCTATGGAGGAAGGGCTACCTCTCATATATTCGTTATCGCGGAAGTAGACCTCCCTTATGACGGGATAATGGGGATGGATCTTCTGGATAAGTTGGGAGCCAGGGTGGATATTCCCACAAGGAGAATAGAGGTCTGTAGTACGGGAAACAAAAGTGGTAACAGAGATATCAGGGTGGTACTACAAAAGGAAGGTAAGAAGGGAATAGAGAAGAGTGCATTAACACCAGAGGTCCTTGGGAATAGAAGTAATGGTCCCATTAGAGTATTAAGCGTCAATGCGCTTGACGGGAGGCTACAGGCGGACGCGATAGTCCCGAAGGAAAAGAAGGTCCCACCTTGGTCGGAAGGGTTGCTGAAGGTGAAGGTAACCGGAATCCCGGATAGTACAGCTATGCTGGAGACCGACGAGAGGCTCCTGGAGGAAGGGCTACGGGTAGCTCGAGTAGTAGGTCTCGTCGATGGAGGGTACTTATGGACCAAGGTCGTGAACTGTACCGATAGAACTCTGAGAATAAAGGGGCGCCAGGTGATCGGCACAGTGTACCCAGTTGAAGGAGAGCCGGCCGAAATAGGGAGGGTAAATTCTGTGAGGGAAAGCCGCGGAAATAAATTAGATGACGACCTTCTTGGAAAGCTTAAGCATTTAGACTCCGCAGATAGAGATACCCTAATGGCGGAGCTCTTGAAATTCGAATCGTTTTTCGCTCCCCTAGGGCAAGGAAGTGGAGGGTGCGCGGCACCCGTTGAGCATAGTATTGATACGGGCGATGCGCGTCCTATAGCAAGGAGACCATATCCAGCAAGAAAATGGAACAGCAAATAGATGACCTCCTCAAGAATGGAGTCATCGTGCCGTCGAACTCACCCTGGTCGGCCCCAGTAATACTCGTACGAAAGAAATCGGCTAGCGGTGAGCTGAAGTACAGATTTTGTACTGACTTCCGGGAGCTTAACGCGGTGACCCGACCAGATGCTTACCCCTTACCCCTGATACAAGAGACGCTTGAGGGGCTAGGTGGTTCTCAGTATTTCACCACCCTGGATCTCGCCAGTGGCTACCATCAAATCCCTATTGCCGAAAAAGACCGTGCGAAAACAGCATTTAGCACTCCCGAAGGACACTATGAATATACCATGATGGCGTTCGGCCTAAACGGTGCGCCGGCTACCTTTCAGGGGCTTATGGATAGGTTACTTTACAGGCTAAAAGGGGAGGACTGTTTTGTGTACTTGGACGACGTAATAGTTTTCAGCAAGACCATGAAGGAGCACGCTGAAAGATTGGGGCGAGTCTTAGAGCGGTTCAAGGCATTCAACCTAAAAGTAAACTTGGAGAAATGTCGATTCGCGGAAGAATCAAGAGAATACTTGGGGCACTTTGTTACTAGGGATGGAGTTAAACCGGACCACAAGAAAATCAAAGCCGTGAAGAGCTATCCAGAACCACGGTCTAAGGCGGATGTGCAGGCCTTTTTGGGTTTAGTGGGGTACTATCGCAGATTTATCCCGCAGTTCTCGGACATGGCGAAGCCGTTGTCCGACCTCACGAGAAAGGATATAAATTTTACGTGGAACGGAAAACATCGGGACGCGTTCCAGCGGTGAAGGCGTACCTTTGGAGCGGAAGCGTACTAGCGTATCCTGACTTGTCGGCTTCTTTCATCCTTGCAACCGACGCCTCGGCGACGGGGCTTGGAGCTGTACTTTCCCAGATCCACCATGGAGTGGAAAGATCCATCTCCTGTGCTAGCAGGAAGTTATCAGAGACGGAACAGCGTTACAGCACGACAGAGCGGGAGCTGCTAGCCGTAGTCTGGGCTGTTCGGCAATTTAGGTGTCATCTCTACGGGCGTGAATTTAAATTAATCACTGACCACGCCGCTATCAAATGGGCTCTCGGTCTGAAGGATCCAACCTCTAGAATAAACCGCTGGAGAATCAAACTGGAGGAGTTCCAGTACGAACCTGTCTACCGGCCAGGTAAACTCCACCTTAACGCCGACGCTTTAAGCCGCCAGGTGGCAGCGGTCGACCCCTTGAGAACACCTGAGAAGCGGGTAGGACAATCCTGGGATCGTAGCAGGATTATTCAAGCACAACAGTTAGACAATGGGTGCAGGGAGATTGTGAATAGCTTTGGGACGAGTATTCTAAGCGACGAGGACGGCCTCCTTTTCCTCCGATCCGACGGAGAACCCCGAATGCTTGTTCCGAGAGCCATGGTGGAATATATCCTTAGTCGGGCACATGATACCCCACTGGGTGGGCACCCGGGAATTGCCAGGACAAAACGGTTAATAGCACGCCAATATTACTGGTCGACTCAGGATAAGGACGTAAAGAAATATGTGGAAGGGTGCAGGTCCTGCGCTGGTAGGAAAACGCCGGCTAGGCATAGAGCACCTCTCGCGACCCCTAGGGAACCTTCGGAACCGTTTGAGGTTGTCTCCCTTGACATCGTAGGTCCTCTACCGACTACCTCCGGTACGAGGAAGCGCTACCTTCTCACGTTCATTGACCATTTTTCGAGATACGCCGAAGCCATTCCAATATGCAATCAAACGACGGACGAAGTGTGTAGGCAGTTCGTTACAAAGATCGTATCGCGACACGGCGCTCCTTCCTATCTTCTAACCGACTAAGGAACAAATTTTACGTCCTCACTGCTGAAGGAGGCATGTAGATTACTTAAAATAACAAAGTTGCAGACAACGGCATACCATCCCCATTGTAACGGAATGTTGGAGCGATTCCATGGGACCCTCACCGAATCACTCTCCCATTTTGTGCGCAAGGACGGACGGGACTGGGATCGTTGGGTCCCATACGTAGTCATGGCCAATAACAATACGCCTCATTCCTTGACGTCAGTCAGCCCGAATCGCGTCGTTTACGGGCGGGATGTCCGGGCACCATTCGACTGCGACACCAGCTTTAGGCGCAGTTCGGGGGACAATGTTGACGATTACTTAAAGAGATTGGCGGCACGTCTAAAGGAAGCGCGGTCGGTGGTTCTGAAGTCTTCCAAAAAGGCCCAACAAATCAACAAACGTCACTACGACCGAAAACAACAGACCTCGCCTTTCAAGTAGGACAGGCAGTTCTACTACACCAAACGGTTGTTCCTAAGGGCCACGCTGCTAAATTTTACCACCCGTGGCAAGGGCCATTTCACGTTTCGCGGCGGCTTGGGCCGGTCACGTACGAAATTACAACCGCACAAGGGCAGACAAAGGTAGTTCACGCCAACCGATTAAAGGCGTCACCGGAGATATCACGCGATTGTCCTAAATACCCACACCGACCAATACCACGGAATAATAGAGCTAGAGAATCGCAGTGTACTGGGGATGAAAGTATACTTCCTGACGACAACCAAGAGGTTTAGCCCGGTGAAAGTGAAGAGGACGATTATGACGTCCTCCCGGAAGAGGACGCACATGATACTGAGGATGAGGATGATCGTCCTTGTATTTTAGAGCCTCGTGAAGAACCGAGCATTTACGACTCCTCTGTGGCCTCGCAGGAGGACGAGGGGGTTATGGATCAGACCTGGGAACCCCCGATCGAGCAACCGCCAATCCCAGAGAGGTCCCCGTATTTCTTGCGACCTCGCACGTCCCTTTCATAATGCGGGAGGTGCGGCTGAGGGAGGCCTGCTACTCTTGTGGGCGGTGGGGTTTACTCTACAAAACGGAACAATATTCGTCAGTGGCTCGACCTCTGGAATGACCGACACAGACCCACATCGACTTGGAAGGGGACATAACATGGCTGGCCCATGGAGCTTAACTAAATGTGTACATGATGTATATATTGGTAGGATAAACCTAGTAATAAGGCCTATGTTGTAAGTGTTAGAAAACCAAACCTTCCTGGTTAAACTGGATGAGGCCATGGGTAGGGTCGCCATTGGCCGGGCCAAGGCAGCAGCTACAACTTCCACTGTGTTATCACGTGACGTCCCCCAACGAGAGCACCGCCAGACCTTCTCCATACACCCGCGGCCGGCTTACCATCCTGATGTCAACAGGTCAACCTACGTGAAGAAAAACGTGAACGGAGATTTTGGTGAGGGAAGATCTCCAGTTCTTCGCCCATATGATGAAGGCTGAGCTGGAGGAATGCGGACAAAGACTGCTCTAGGTATGTTCGGGAATACGAGTATGCCTCCCACCCCTCTGTCATGGAGCTAGACGAGCTGCGGCGCACGTTAGGAGCAGAGGAGACCTACATTGCTACGACTGCAGGTTACGGCGAGACATGTCAATGCAGGGGCCTTCCCTGCCATCAGACTACGGGACATCTCCAGCTCTTGCAGCCAGGCGTATTCATTGGCCAACGGGGGAAGAAGCTGTGTAAAAGTTGTATTGGCAACTTTTGTTTGTGGGGGAATAGTGTGGTCGAGTCATTGTGTTAGATATAGAACAGCGTTATGTAATTAGAGCGAGAAGCGGGGGACAAGGCAAAAAGGAGACTGCTGACGAATGCGCTACTGGAAATTGGGGCGCATTGTGTCGTTAGGATTGAGAGAGAGTTAACAGTCTTGTGAGCTATGCTAGCACTACAGTGCCTTCTGCTTGCCTTGGCCCCTAGCGGTATGTCTGTTATAGTATAATTAGTGTTAAGTCTTAGTTTATGTTATAAGGTGTAGTATAGGTATATGTATGTGTAGTAGTATAAGTACATATATATATATATATATATATATATATATATATAATATAACGTAGATATAGGGTAATTGGTAAGTCAGTTCTTATGTATATATGTTATAAATATATTTGTCTTCCCACCAGCCGTGTGTGTGCTTTACCAAGTAGCCAACATGACATAATCCGAAACTCAAAAGGTGTTAACCATTAATGAACTTGGTGATGCCTTCAGAGACCACCACAGGATTCTTATGAAATGTCAAGTTCCTCACCTGGATAAATTAATTCAAATCTATGTTGTTTTTTTTAACGCCAGTGACAGATTGAACCAGGTAAAGTATACTGCCCCTTCCTCTTCTCATTTCTCAAACATTAATTTATGAGAAACGCCAGTTTGCCCTAAGTGTATTTAATTAAAACGTGAAAAATATTTGAACAAACAGTTTTACTATTGTGAAGATGATATAATCAGATTTGTCAAAATAATTTAATGTATTACAGATTAAGATCCTAAATAAGTGGTAGGTTGGCACCACGGAGCCTAGGGAGGTGTGAGGATACTTCCTTTGTCCTATCAGTTCTGGCGCTTCTCTGTCGGCCTCTTATTGATGTATGTTACATGGTAATTGATGCTTATAATTTTAGCAATGTAGTGTTATTCTCAGGAATGTGAATTTGTTTAATTATCACAAATCAATTATTTGAAAGGGTGAACGCTGGGGAGGTGCACTCAATTCTTTCTAGTATTTATTAACTCTGCTCCGTTATGATATGATATACTTTACTGATCTAACTATGTACCAATATGAATACACAGTTTACAATCGAGACTTAGAAAAGAGTATTTTTAATAACGGTTATGACGTACCTAAAACAGCTGTCACTGTTCCTGTTTGTTCAGGAATAAAAGGAAATTTTATTCATACATGGTTTGGAAGACAGAATACTTTCTATGATTATATGGTCCATTACGCTATAAAAAAAAAAAAAAACTACACGCACAGGAAACGGGAAATATAAAAATATTGGGGACAGTGATGCCTTACATAACAAATAATTTTATTATTAACAAATCAACAGCAACGACGAGTATAAACCCTAAATACTGGGACGGGGAAATGTCAAAAAGCGCTAAGTAAAGCCATGCCAAAAAAAATACCATCATCATTCAGCGTCAAATGAATTCCTGGGCGAAGCCGGGTAACTTAGCTAGTATATATATATATATATATATATATATATATATATATATATATATATATATATATATATTAATCCATGGCCCACATTTTCCTCATCTCTTGTGTAAGATCGATGGACATTTCAAGACATTTTTCGAAAATCGCGTCATGAGTACGACCTCAATAGCTGATTTCCCTTATGGGAAATCTGTTAAAATTGACACTTTTCTCTCTATCACTTAACTCGGACATTGTTCGGAGAGCATGTGTGTTGGTCTGAAAGCGTGGGAATTGAGTTTTTTAAAACAACAAACTCTCAATTGCATTAAATGTTCCGAAATAAAGTATGTTAACTTTTCAACCAAAAGACGTGGCTTGGGTTTTATGCCAATATATAAGTTTATGCAAGTGTGTTGGGCTGGCAGGAGGAAAGTCATGGAAACATTTAAATAACCATTTTAAATGTAATCATTGATTGATTTGCCAGTTTCAGCAGTTTTATGTTAAGGTCTCATAAAATGGGAAAATCAATCCTTTATTAGCAGGGTGGCTTTAAGGGAAATCAATTATTGAGATTGTTCTCATGATGCAATTTTCGAAAAATGTCTTCAAATCTACATCGGTCTATATAAGATGGAGATAAGGGACCGTTCAATACTATATATACTTCGATGCCCCTGCCCCAGAATTTCTGTTGAATGGAATTCTTATTGTAAACAAATGGATCATAGCCAGATGTATGCTAAATGGACGGATCTGGAATAATATGGAATTTTTGTAGTTATGTGAATTTGAAGCCCACGCTAACAAAGAGTAAACTATGGAACAAAGAACCAACATCCTTCGATATTCACATTCTGTGGAACGTTGCACCCAAGATTATCAATACTTGCAGGCATGTGCTTTTAATTTTCATCTGTAATAGCATTTTAGATCTAATATTTTTATTTGTAATTGGATGAGGTTGAACAGATTTTTTAAGATTATAGATATGGTTATCAAATATAATTTGTTAAATTCTATAGTAGACAAACAAATGAATTTTATTAAATATTGGAAGACAAATACAAACTTTCTTAGAATTTATGTTCTACTGTTCAATGGATGAAATGTCTAACCTCTGGCCAAAACCAATATTTTGTCCAGTGGTTTATTTTAACCACTTAGAATTTTTGGGGTCTCAGGCCTTCAATCTCAGTGCAATTTCATTGAAGATAAGAGCTTAGCGCTTAAAATGAAAACGTCGTTCACGCGTAAACTAAGCAGATTTTCCACATGCAAGTGTAACGCACTATTCCTCCCATCTAATCATACATTTTATATTTTGGGGTGGTAACTTGTAGATAACCCGTCCCAATTCGCCTTAGTTGCAAAAAGTGGACGTTAATAAATAATTAATTAATAATTAAATATTTTTAAGTAAAAATCCGATGAGCAGTAATGGGAGATTACTGAAGGTTGAAAACAAGAAAGCACAAATAACTCTCTTAATATTTGAGTTACGAAACTATGATATGATCTTTAGCGTTGAATGAAGCAGTTAAATATCGAGTAGAGTGTAGAAAAAATAAACAACTTAATACATAATTAAAACATACTTCTATAAATAATAATCTTATATTTAATTAATATTTTGCGGGTTGATATAAAATTCTTGAAAGCTCCAGCTGGAACTGAATCTAATTAAATACATTGAATGCAGACAATATGATGGAGACTGAAATAAATAGGACCAGAAATACGAGATGAAGAGAAAGAATAAATCCACCCCCTAGCTCGTTATATAACTTCGAAACTGTCTCCATATTTAATGGAACTGGCACGTTTTCAATGATGTTTGCTCGTGAAGTCAGATCGTCGACCTAATGGCAATGCTTTACTTAACTTTCGAGGATTTAAACTTACTTGGGCTCTAACTTTCTGATTTACGCCATTTTCGGTTAGTATATTCAAGCGTGTTAATAAAACATTGCTTTACTATTAAAATTTCTTTCATGATATTATTATATGAAATACATAATATTTACGACTATGCATTTTCTCTATCTCTAATCCTTCTAGTCCTCCTGGGCTGATTTCAGTCATTAAACAACTTGATCAGCTGGAAAGAACTAAAAATTCTGCCTCTTTCACAATAGCTACATTAGACTTATAAGTAGTTTTGTAAGTTTAAGCCTTCAACTGATTCACTCAGTAAAACAGTTTAAGAGCCAGTTTAACAAGAGTACTTAGCGCACCCAAATAAAGCTTACGTAAAAATACTACTTATTGATTATCAGCAGCAGTAAACTGCAATCCTACATCCCCAACACAATGCAGTTCATCATTAGTGTTACAACATATAGTGTCTACATTGGTAAGCATCAAACAAAATTTGCGACTGCTGGAGTGTTAACATACAGAAACACACATAAGCACACCCACACTTATATAAATACACATACATGTGATACTTATGTACTAAATAGAGCAGGGCCCATTGGAATGTACAACCACACAGGCCGATTTCTCTTAAATTCGACGTCTTGGATGAAATCCAAGGAAATTAGCTAAATTGAAATTGATAGTTCAGAAAAATTTAAGGACATTTATTAATTTAATCAAATTTTTGGAAGTTAACTATATTTTCTAAAGCACTGAAGTGGAGCAGAAGTAGCTTGAAATAAGTAGAGAGTAAAGCTAAATACAGTAATTTAACCATAGGATTAAATTAACTACACATGTATCTGGAGCCGGTCTTCGCCTTTATTGTGGCGTTACCACTGTGATTGTTTCCTCCATGTTCGTATTAATGTGAAGTCACTTCTTAATTTTTGTATTTTATTCTGAGCCCGGTCTCTACCCTTGTGGAAGCCTAAGGCTTACGTTCGTCATGGCTTCTTTCTCTTGATGAGCATGAGGGAGGTACGTTGGTGGACATTTCAGTAAAATTCTGGAATTTCATTAATATAATTTCTACCGGGATCATTATGATGTAGAAGCTTCGAAGGACCTCGGTTAGTTTTAACATTACCACAATTGCCGCGCCAGAACGAGTGTTAGAGCTAGTTGTTTTTAATGGTGTAAATTTAATTTAGGTCTGGCAAATGGAGAACCACTTAGTAACCAAATATATTACTCACGGTTTTGTTAGGTGTAATTCTTGTAATCTTTCATTTTAATATATTTAAAAATAAAAATGACATATTACTACGCTAATAAGAGATTTCTACTACTCTACTGTAAGTAATATAATAAAACATTAATAGCTGAATTTATTAGTTTGTTGTTACGTACTTGAACATAGCATTGCCAAGTAGTTGATTTACGATAATGAACCTATGAATGGTCATATTGAATAATGACCCTTATTGATTTTTGAATGGAGGACACAACAATAGTGTTTGTTTATTGTGAGTGACCAAGCGTTAGGATCCTAAATTGCAATTGTTATTATACTAAGTTTTAAAAAATATCCCCAAATAAATGATATAATAAAAGTCCGTCACGCAGGGGCTGCGTAAACTAAGCAGATTTCCCACGTGAAGTTTTACAATAGAGAAATTTTACGAGAGTCGAACAGTTACGGAAACAGCCGAACTAGCTTTTGACGGAAACTCACGACTAGACCCGAAGTTAGCCGATCTCATTTCGTCCGCTACAATTGATAAAAATGCAAATATCTCGGGTGATATTCAAGATAGAGAATAAATGCATAGAACAACATTTATAGTAAATTTAATTTGCAATAAGATTGGCTCTATACAATGTTTTGATCCGACGTACGATAACGGAGATATTTTGAAAATCCCCCATCCCACTGGTCCGATTTCAGCTATTAACGAACTTAATCTGTCTTTTTGCATAAAACGTTTAAATATCAAGTTTGGTATCAATAAAACAAAAATTTCGACCGCTAGAGCGTTAACAGAGAAATATATATATATATATATATATATATATATATATAATATATATATATAATTTTTAACGGACCTCATTTTTGTCATCTCCAGGGTAGGATCGATGGACATTTGAAGAAATCTTTCGAAAATCGCGTCATGAGTACGACCTCAATAGCTGGTTTCCCTTAATGGAAATGTGCTAAAAGTGTATACAAAATAACTATTCTAAATATTACAATAAACATCTTCTGTTATGTGTATGTTTTGTTTGCCGAAAAAACAATTTTATTAGTACTCATTAATGTGTTTTTAATACAGGCATATTATGACAAATGATTTATGTTTTTAGACTTATATGATGAGTACGACCTCAATAGCTGCAATATACGACCTGCTAAAATGCAATATAAAGTATTGTCAGATAACCGAGTTCGGGTAATGAACGAAAATTTTCGTTAAATAACGTTAAAAGAACGAAAGAAATTGAATTTTAATTTGAAACCAGTGTAATGGAATTCAGAGAGGGGGTGGGGTGCGGTAGGGATTAAAGGAATCTTGGTAAAGAATTTCTTTCTTTTCAGCTTTAAAACGATAGTTTAAGAATTATTATTATTTCGTTTTCACGCAAAGGCACTCGAGGCAAGCTGCTACCAATCTAGTTTTTAATTGCCCTCCTACTCATCACGCTACTCCTCTTCTCTTGATGAATATTCATTCTCGTTTCGCCATGCCTTGGCTTGAAATACAAAACTTTAGGTATGGCATTTAAACGTGGTTTGATATTATACTTTTCGTCATTATACTTCCTAGCGCAAACAGTATATATTGTATGCGAACGTAGGAATACGTAGAAAATGGCAAATAAACAGTATGACGTAGGTTACTGGCAGCCAAAGTAGTATAGGGATGATGCGAAATTGATACAGGTTTCCTCCATTGCAATATCTTAATACCGATACAGAAAACAGAGCTAATCCTAATATTCATTTCTTATATAAAATAATTGACCATATCTAATACCCTCCCTCTCTTTCACCATGGGTGTAATCAAATTCTTTTTGTTCAATGTGTTTAAAGGCTTTAAATTGAAAATGTCGAAGTGGAATTTTCGTCAAATTTATTTTTACGAATTTAAATTAGGGCATAGCGTTGCGCAAACAGCTCGTAATATAAATGAAGTGTGGGGTGAGGGGACTATTAACGAATGCACGGTACAGCGTTGGTTCCAGAAGTTTCGCAATGGAAATGACTTCCAAGACAAGGAAGGTAGTGGCCACCATTCGTCAGTTGACGACGACTAGCTGGGGTCAATAATGGAAGGAGACCCAACCAGAGCCACCCGAGAAATGGAGGTAGAACTCGGCGTGAACCAATCCACCGTCGTATGCCACTTGTCGGCAATTGGTAAGGTAAAAATGCTGACCAAGTGGGTGACACGCCAAAACAATCGCCTCTTTGAAATATGTTCTATGCTTTTGACACGTCACAAAAATGATCCATTTCTCAGTCGCAGTGAAGCATGCATTCACAAATATATATTGTACCACAACAGAAGGCGGTGCGCAGGCGATGGCTGGGCAAAGATGAACAACCAAAATGTTTCCCAAATCTCAACTTGCACCTAAAAAAAGTTATGGTCACAGTTTGTTGGCATACTGGATGTGTTATCGACTACAGGCTTCCTCAATCGGAGCTAGACTATAACAGCCGACAAGTACTGTCAAGAAATTGATAATAAGAATCGCAAGTTGCAGCATCTTTAGCCAACATTGGTTGATCCTAAAGGGCCGATCTTTCTCCACGATAATGCCAGACAACACATGGCACAACCAACGCTACGACGACTGCACGAAATAGGCTACGAAGTTCTTCAACACCCACCGTATTTACCTGACCTCTCTATTTTGAGAGAGACAATTTTTCAAAACCAGGATGACATTGAAAATTCTTTATGTGAGTTCATTTCATCAGGGGTACTTTTTTTTGCAGGGATAAGAAAGCTTGTTGAACGTTGGCAAAAGGGCATTGAATATGACGGAAATTACTTTGATTAAATATATAGAGTTTATATAGTTAAATACGTGATGATATGGCGTATTTTCAACGAATGTTAAAAACCTGCATTATTTTCGCATCAGCCCAATAAAATAAACTTCTGAAACTTCTTGTAAATTAAAATCAACAAAACAAATATTGGTCAAGTATTGAGTATTTTGCTATAACACTAGAAAACTGTACTTGACTTGTTTTTGGACTATTGAATCATAAATTATAAAGTTTACGAAATGCTGCATAACTATTGTATGTAATCTATCAGTTGTTAGTTAGTCGTTGGTTATTATATGATAGTAGAGGATGGATGGTTATCGGCTATACAAATTCTCAATTCTTCAAATAGAGGAGTTTATTAAAAATGCTGACAGTTTCGGGCAACATTGGTTCCCTTCTTCAGAGCAAGTGTAGTAGAGGAGGAGCAGGGAGCAAAAATAACTACTGAACTACGTGAAGACTAATCTTGAATCATGCATAGATATACTTTCTTCGTATCTAAAACATTGAAGAGTTATTTGAATATTTATACATTCGTCATCTAGTTAGGATCGATGGTCATTTGAGGATTTTTTTCAAAAATCACGTCATGAGCACAACCTCAAGAGCTGATTTCCCTGAAGAGAAATCTGCTAAAACGAGGTGAGGTGAGTTCAGGATTTACCTCACTCTCTAACCAAGTACTTTTTATTCCTTACCATTTGTGAGCTCTTTTTTCATGAACTTGATCACGAGTATTCATTTTATCTTTTCATATTTAACTTTTCATCAAATCCCAAAGGTTTTAATTCGAGTTGTTTGTAAAATATGCACCGTCCACTTATCAGTTAAATTAACTATTATTCTCATCGTCATAATTTCCTCTTCTCCCACTCACATACACATGCAAGTGTAAATTGTATTACTAGTAAGATTACGTTTTTTTCCAGGAATGAGACATGTGAATTATTCTAGAAACGTTAAAGAAACCGGCAATAAGTTTAATACGGATTGATACAAATGGAAAAGTCGAAATTCCCCTTGGAATTGGAATGAACAATAGCTGTCAGTAGAAAGAAAGCCTTTATTAGCAGTGCTTCTAAAACTCTTCCAGCCCAAGGTTATTATTCTTGCATTCATTCTGGAACTGCTTTCTCAGTTTTATTTCTCTGGCGCCATTAAATATTTAGCAACTTCAATGAAATAACTGAAAATTTGTTTTAGAATTCATTTAATCTTGAAATTTCTAAACTGAGAGGCAATAATGAAAAGCTAAAAGTAGATGAGTTTCTGAAATGGAAATTGAATAGCTTTAAGTTTTTTATACGGATATTTAAAGAAATTAAATCATGTTACAAACAAATATCCTCCGATTGTTTATAAATATCGACGCTCTCAATGTCCTCCCCTTGACAACAATTCTTAACAATGCCTTGTAATCAGCGTTATGTACTAAATGGGAGCCAAAATCACAGGATGTCCACCTCATTTATTTTTTTGGTTTTTCTCCTCATGGTAGCTCTATGAGGTCATTTATTTGAGTACATGCTCCATGCCAGATAACATATTACATGTATGGTTATGATTAAATGAATTTTTTACAATACATACAATTTAATGAGTTATTATCATATAATAAAAAAACTGTGAAGTAATTAAAATACAATTAATAAATAAAATTGAAAAACAAAATAAATAAATTAAATTTAAACTCAACCGATGTTAGTGTTTTTCTCTTCTTTAAATTGCGAGTCCATGTAAGGCAAAATATATTGAATTATAATTCTCATTCCTCGTAATCAACATTAAATTCTAATGAATTTTTGCTACATCCGTTTCTATACTCTTGATAAATTTTATGAGTTCTATTACGTTCATTAAATAATATATAAGGTGGTTCTGGCCAATTATGTTGATTATTAAATTTGATCTATTTTGATTAAATGTTGAGCAGTCATAGAGTACATGTAAAAACGTTTGGGTTGTCTGTGTGTCGCAAGTTCATTTGTCCTTGTGTTGAATTTTAAATCTTGTTAAATAATGTTCTGTCTGTCCATACTCTGTTAGAAATTGAGTGCATTTGTGATGGTGGCTCTTAATTGTGTTATAGTTATGAGTTATATTTGATAGGTATTGGTGTAAGCTTTAAGATTTGTTACATGTCGCCCATTCTCTGTCCATTTATTTATTGTATCGACACGTAAGTCTTTTTTGATGTATGTGAGTGGTAAGAGTGAGAATTCTGGGATTAGTGCTGTACCTTGAGCTACTTCCTTAGCTAACATGCCAGCTTGTTCATTACCAATTATTAATGGGCATTTATTCATTCTATGTGCATTAAATATTAATATAGATAGAGAGATATATACTTAAATGTATAATTTCCAAAATATTTTTTCTAATGCTTTTCGTGAGCGGGTAGTGTATATTGGGGTGTTCCGCAGGGGCTGCGTAATCTAAGGACATTTACCATGTGCTGGTATAACACACTTGTGATCTCAAATCACCACATGTTTTCTATTTCTTTGTAAAACCGCTAAGGTGTAGGAGGGGGGAGGGTACTGAAGGCTAACTCCAAGAAAGTATTGATACTTAATACATGAGCTAAGAAAAAATGCATACAATTTTAAACTATAAACGGTCAAACAAAGATTGGTTCTGAAATATATTACGATCCAAATCAATTATAACGGAGATATTTTGAATTTCCGAATCCCCCCTTCTAAACTACATCGATATATATATATATACTAGCTCAGATACCCGGCTTCGCCCGGGAATTGATTTGAGGCTGAATGGTGATGGTATTTTTTTGGCTAGGCTTTAATTTGCACAATATTTTGACATTTACCCGTCCCAGTGTTTAGGGTTAATTCCCGTTGTTGGCATTTGTTAATAATAAAATTAATTTTTTATGTAAGTCTTCACTGTCCTCCAAATTGTCATATTTCCCGTAGACAAATAGACAATGAAATATCGCGAATTTTTATTTCAGGCCTCCCTTATAACCCCCTCTCCCGTTCTAACCTAAGAATTTTAATATAGCTTATAATCATGGAAGAATTAATGCTAATTGACATAACGAGTTTTTGTAAGTTCGGTTTACTCGTTAGCGCTCAATGAAATCGTTGACTCCCGCTTTAGTTTATAGTGTATATCTCGTTTATACTTTGTTAAAAGACAAAAATGAATATGACAAAAGTTACTCCAAATAACAAAATAAACAACTTTTGTTATGTTCATATTTGCCGAAAATGCAATAAGAAACGTAATACCGCTATTTTTATATTCAGGCCTTCCTTATAACCCCCACTCCTGCTTGTCCCAAGAAATGTTAGTATGGCTTATTATAAGGAAGGCGTTACTGCTAATTCACATACTGAATTTGGTTTAGTTCGGTTGAGTCTTTTGTGACAAATAAAATTGTGGACTCCCGCTATAGATTTTAGCGTATAACTCATTTATAATTCCGTTTACGGCAAAAGTGCATATAACAAAAGTTACTCTAAAATTACAAAATAAACAACTTTTGTAATGGGCATATTTGCTGAAAAAGCAATAGGAAACGAAATATCGCTATTTTTTAATTTCAGGCCTCCCTTATAACCCCCACTCCTATTTGTCTTAGAGAATATTTATATAGCCTAAAGTCTAAGTTGGGCTAGTAGTAATACTCATACCAAGTTTCATAAAATTCGGTTCAGCCGTTTATGCGTGAAAAGGTAACAAACAAACAAACAAACAAATAAACAAACAAACAAATAAACAAACAAACAAACAAACAGACACCAAAGAAACAAAATGCAGTTATGGTGTCTATGACATGTGAAACAAAAAGTTATCGTGAAATTTCGCGAAAAAAATCAATGTACAGACAGAGGTTACAATTTTATATATATATAGATATATATATATATATATATATATATATATATATATATATATATATATATATATATACAGCTCTTAAAGCTGAAACAGCAAATTTAACTTAAAAACTTTATACTTTTAGATTTCACTAATTCCAAACTCGAGAATTATACGATTCTTATTAATTATTTATTTTAAGAGATTATTATTATTTATTAACGTCCACTTTTTGCAACTCAGGCTAATTGGTACGGGTTATCTACAGGTTACCACCCTTTTCTAGCCAGGGTGGGATTTTAGGATGTTATTTAATGAATTTCGTCACTAAATAATTTCCTTTGCCCAGGCAAGAATCGAACTCGCCACTCTAAGTTTGCCATGTGAGATAAAGGTCAACGCTTTAACTCGCATGGCTAACCTGAGCTCCCAAAATTTAAGAGATTAGATAAGTGGTAAATGTAAGATCGTGAGAAACTCCATTATTAAGTGTTTTGTCGAAACAAATTATATAGCAAATCTTGTAAATAGCGTAATGTAATTTAACGTTGATGTGTAGATTTTATCAAATATAATGAAGTGAACCACTGCTCCAACCTATGTGATAAAGCTAATGCAATACTAATAATAAAATCCATAAATTTCAGGTAATGTTTACTAATAGTCCTATTAACAAAGAAATAGAATGTGAAATGACGAGATGTATGTTGAACGGAGAACGCAAGAAAAATTAAAAGCTGCAAAGCATGTTAAAATGTATTAAAAGTTAATATAGAAAGTATGTTAGAAATATGTTAAGATAATAGTTTCTTTGAATCATATTGCGCTTTACAACTAACTCAACATCACAACTAAAAGAGTGGCTGCATTCAATTAAAGTGAATCACAATCCAGAACTATTGTAAACACACTACTGCACTGCTACAAGATATTAAGCTGAATTAGGTAGGCTGAATGAATTAAGGAAAGTAAATCACTTAGACCGTTCTTTTCTTTTATTGCTGGATGGGTGGAAGCTCGCCAAATTGGTTCCTGTTAAGACCAATTTAAGAGTAGTCGTCTTTACGTGTTGAACATAGTGCTCTTGAAAAACCTGGATTTATGTAATCACTCTTTAATGAACATTCCTTTTAACGTTTTTAAAGAACCATCTCTGCGGTTAATATTTTGATTTTCGTTCCAGGTTACAAAATATAATATGTTTTAACCAGATTTTTATGTGAGAGTAATAAAATAGCATTCATAGTAGAGTAATTAATCCGCATTAGTGTTAACTCCTGTATAAAAGAATTTATCAATTTATGAATTAAACTTTCTAAATAAATAAAAATGTAATGGTAAAGAATTTGTGTTTAATACAGTTCAGAGCTCTAACCACTCAGCATCGCTGACCCCATATATATATAAATTTGAAAGAACATCATTTTTGTCATCTCCTATCCTATCAAAAATCCCGTCATCCCTAGAAACTCAAGATCTCGAAATCGGCTAAATGCCCATCAGCATCAGAGATACGGGTGGTTGAGACCATTAAGCTGTGTTAGAAGAGGAGCCTCCGAAACTAGTCGTTGCACTGGAATAAGGAAGAAGAAATATGGAGGAGGAAGACAATGAGATTAAATAAAGAAAAGCGGGTCTGATATATTGGGAAAAAGGAATGGTTTGCTCCCACGACAGTAAACGCTTCGAAGAAAAACTCATAATAAATACTCGTATAATTACGAAGAGACTAAAAACGGAAAAACATTGTTGTAGAAAAAAGGATTATTAAAAAAAACTCGACGGAACGCGTGACCAATTATAGACATGAGTGACTCGAATGTTCTGTAAGAGAGTGAAATGCCTCTGACAAAGGATCTGTCAGCAAAATAATTCTGTCATGATCGACAAGTATACCTTATCACTGAGAGTGATGAAATTGAGGGTAAATGGACCCAATACTTCAAAGAAATATTAAATGTATATACCAGATGGACGAATGTATGCCTTGGTTAGTCAACCAAATAACGAAGACTTAAGCAGTAAGCAAGTAATTGAGTAAGCAGACACATCTGATGGGGAGGAGAATAGTGAAATGATCAAGTCTCATAAAATTTGTGAACTTCCTTGGTCAGATGAATATTCCTGCGAATCTGCAGGAAAATGTAAGGGATAGAATCGAGAATGAGGATTACCAGGAGTTATGGGATATTTGAACAAAAAAAATCCTGCGGTATATGGAGAGGTGATTTTTGAGCCTACTACATTATCCATATTGTTTCTCACCGAGGAAGGCCAGGTGACACATTCAAAATGGCATGGTGATAAACTAGAATTTGAAAATAAGGGATTAGTGTTTCGCCCCAGAGTTTATAAGCACTTTCTTTGGCTATTTGTAGGAAGTTGACGGAGAGGGGCGGTTTAAAGGATACTGGAGGATACAAGGGTGATTTTTGCTCAGGAAGCTCAACAACAGATGTTAGACAAAACTTATGAATAGGACGTTAACCTATCGGCCGTTTATTGACTTCCAACTGTTTTATGACAGTGGATGTATTATACAATTAAAAGAACCGTTTGCAGTCCCTGGGAAAGCCTAAGCAACAAGCTATTCTGATTGATGAGGTTGGAACTGGAAAGGTCTTCATGCAGTGCGAATGTTTTTGTACGTGGTTTATTGTAGTGACAACGTATGTTCACCAGTCTGGGAGAAGTCAATATTGTTTTTTTATGATCTAACCATACTATACTTCTGCATTTCATATGCCAGTGATTTGTAGTATTTTCTATTAAACAATCATTCATTTTCCTCTGCTAGTAAAACAAATCAGTGACATTCATTAGAAGAGATGTATTCCCCTTTAGAGAACTTGCGGTAAAATTAAGAAAGGGTTTTTTTTTTTTTTTAATGAATATTTACTTTAAACAAAGGTCCATGCCTATATAATGTAAAATCATGAAACTAAACTTCTTTAAGTGTATTCGGACACACTGCTTTGTCAAGACAATGGACCTTCTTCACAAAAATTGGATAACTATACAAAAACATTGTATTTGTCTCATTCGTTCGTTGTTTTTAGTTAATTTGAGAAACACTCTAAGATTTCGCTATTGAAGCTAATCTTAGTACCCTTTGTACAGGTGGTGGGTGCTCTTACCTTAAACAAAAAACCACTTTCTTTAACACTTTCTCCATTTGGTCAGGTCCCTTACATCACAAACGGCAGATGAAACCGGAAAACGATATAGTGAGTAGGTGCCAGAGGTAGTGGTTTCCGTGCACAAGGGTAAGAAGGCAGAGGAAATGAAGCCGAGGCACGACAGCAGTTTAAATCTTAATACTGATCCCGAGCTTAGATATGGCGGCTGGTTATTGATACAATTGCACCTGTTGATAACTGTTCATATCTTTGTAGTACATCCATAAACTCTGCAATCCTAAATAATTTTACAGTGGATCATTAAACCCAAATGGTTATTGCGATACGTATCACGTACGCGCTTCCGTACGCTATGGTACCCTCAGCAGATTTCCTAAATGGGGAATATATATATATATATATATATATATATATATATATATATATATATATATATATATATATATATATATAACACAATATTTCTATATTTCCAGTCACCTGTGTGAGTGTGTGCGTGCCTGTGTGTGTGTGTGTGAGTGTGAGTGTGTGAGAGAGAGAGAGAGAGAGAGAGAGGGAGAGAGAGGGAGAGAGAGAGAGAGAGAGAGAGAGAGAGAGAGAGAGAGAGAGAGAGAGAGAGAGAGAGAGAGAGAGAGAGAGAGAGAGAGAGAGAGAGAGAGAGAGAGAGAGAGAGAGAGAGAGAGAGAGAGAGAGAGAGAGAGAGAGAGAGAGAGAGAGAGAGAGAGAGAGAGAGAGAGAGAGAAAAGAGCGAGAGAGAGAGAGAGAGAGAGAGAGAGAGAGAGAGAGAGAGAGAGAGAGAGAGAGAGAGAGAGAGAGAGAGAGAGAGAGTGAGAGAGAGAGAGAGAGAGAGAGAGAGAGAGAGAATAGAGCAACTTCAAAATCATCCTGATTTAAAAGACCAAGGCTGAGAGAGATGGGGGGGGGGATTCTTTGTAAGGAGACATGGCCACTTGCAAGCCAAGACGAGTATTGATGTAGCCTTAAACTTTTTCTGCAGGTAGCAGAATAAAGAGACCTCCATCCAGACTTGCGATTCGTATTTACTCCCTACAATCAAATATTTTACAACAGATAAAACTTTTTTTCAGTCTAGAAGAGTGTTTCAAGATAGTCTCTGCACGCATCGTAAGTATAAGAAGAATTGACAAACTTGTAGCCTCTATATTCACGTAATCGCCAGTATTAAAAACGTTCTTTTGTATGTCTAGAGCATAAACTTTATTACATATAAAAATATTTATTAACGTCCTCTTTGTGTTTCTTTGTGTATTGGGACGGGTTATTTACAGTTTTTCTAGCAAAGGTGGGACTTATTGGGACGGGTTATTAACAGTTTTTCTAGCAAGGGTGGGACTTAACATTTTTTTAATGATTTTGGAAATAATTAAATTACTATTGATCAAGCGGGCATCGAACTCACCACTCTAGGTGTCTCATATATATATTCATAACTGTAAATCGTACGTTCAATGAACTGTATTATTTTAACGAAGCAATGTAAAAAAAACTCTATACACCTCAGAACTCACTCCCCCAGCGTTCATCCTTTTAAATCATTTATTTATGAGAATTCACAAATTCTCATTTCTCAGAACACTGCATTACTAAAAGAATAAAAATTAAATAGCTTGTAAGCATAAACCAATGTGAGGTTCAGAGGTATGGGAGCAGTAGTGATAAAAACTTTATTTGTACGCTCCCGCCATGATACGGCGAACACAACCCTCTTTATAAACTAGGAGTTGATAATTTCTCCTCATTTCAAATTCTCCTAGTATTAAAATTCAGAAAATTAAAATATTCGTAATCGTAAGGAGAAGCCAATAGCTTGAATAGCTAATATCATGAAACGTTAGCAGTTGTGAGGAGAAACACAGAGATTCCATGGAGGAAGTCTCCCAACGCCTTCCTTCAGTTTAGCCGACTCATTTAAGATTTTAGTTCTGTTTACACTGGCTCATGTTAAAAAAAAAATTTATTACATTATCTTCACAACACATTTAGTTTCAATTAATTTTTGTGTTTTGTGAAATAAATGAAGTATTAAATATGTATATTTAAGGAAAAACTGACATTTTTGATTAATTGATATTTGGGGAGAGGTGGGCAATATAATTCGCTTTTCGTGCAATCTGTTACAGACGCAACAAATTATTATGGAATTAAAATATCATGTTTCTCATAATAATTTATCATGAAGTACAATTTTAATAAATGCATACATTAATAGTTCATGCTATAAATCAGATACTGACTTTTGTTAAGTCATTTGTCCCCATAAAATGTTTAATCCTTGTTTAATTTTGAATAATTTGTTTATATTTTGTATGAGCGCAAATAACAAAAGTTTGTAATAAATATCAAATTGAAAAACTTTATGTAGATATTTTCGAAAAACCAATAGGAAAAGATATATCATGGTTTTTCATTTCAGACTTCATTATAACCCCTACTCTTGTACGATGAAGAGATTAATAGACTAAAGTCTATGTTGGGTTACTGGTAATAGTCACCAAGCTTCATATAATTCGATTCAGTCGTTTAGGCGTGAAATGTGAACAAACAAACGCCATAGCTAAAATTGTTAATGTCGATTCAATTTCATGTGGAACGAAAAATTATCGTGAAAACACACACACACACACACACACACATATATATATATATATATATATATATATATATATATATATATATACTAGCTCAGATACCCGGCTTCGCTCGGGAATTCATTTGAGGCTGAATGTTGATGGTATTTTTTTGGCAAGGCTTTATTTTGCACAATATTTTGACATTTACCCGTCCCAGTGTTTAGGGTTAATACCCGTCGTTTCTGTGGATTTGTTAATAATAAAATTAATTTTTTATGTAAGACTTCACTGTCCTCCATATTGTCATATTTCCCGCTTCCTGTGCATTATGCATCGATTTGAATTATTAAGGACTAAATATTAACATACATTTGAATTAATTTTTCAAGGTGAGGTACCTGGTAGTTCATATTGAAAAGAATTCTTGAGCACATTTCTCTAAATAACAAAATAAACAACATTTGTTATGTGCATATTTGAAACTACAATAGGAAACGAAATATCAATATTTTTAATTTCAGGTCTCCCTTATAACCCCCACTCCTGCCTGTCCCTAGAAATAGTATGGCTTTTTATAAGGAAGGCGTTAGTGCTAATACACATACTGAGTGTTTTATTTAGTTCGGTTGAGTCTTTTGTGCCCAATAAAATTTTTTACTTCCGCTATAATTTTTAGCGTATATCTCGTTTATAATTCGGTATACGAAAAAAGTGTATATAACAAAAGTTACTCTAAATAGCGAAATAAACAACTTTTGTTATGTTCATATTTGCCAATAAACCAATAGGAAACGAAATATCGCTATTTTTAATTTCTGGCTTCCCTTAAAACCCCCACTCCTGCCCGTCCCTAGAAATGTTGGTATGGCTTCTTATAATGAAAGCGTTAGTGCTAATACACATACCGAGTTTTATTTATTTCGGTTTGGTCTTTTGTCCCAAATAATATTGTTGACTCCCGCTATAGTCATAAGCGTATAACTCATTTAAACTTCGGAATACGATGAAAGTGTTTATGACAAAAGTTACTCTAAATAACAAAATAAACAACTTTTGTTATGTGCATATTTGCTGAAAAACCAATAGAAAACGAAATATCGCGACTTTTAATTTCAGGCCTCCCTTATAACCCCCACTCCTGTTCGTCTCAGAGAAAATTAATATAGCCTATCTCTCAAGTTGGACCAGACTGCTCACGGTGTGCCAATTTAATTTAAAATCGGTTAAGTAGTTTAGGAGTCCATCGCGGACAAACATCGTGACAGGAGATTTATATATATTAAGATATACACGTATAATGGTATAACTTCAGCTAGTATAATTTAATACTTCATTTATTTTTTAATTTCTGGTAGTTTGTTGTTAATGATAATTAATGTTTGCCATATCGAATATGGTGGCTCTTATGATGGTGATTATGAAAGCTTAAATAAAAACCATTGGAGACTACAATTATAACAATAATTCTCAACCTTAATATTACCTTCCCTCCCCCCTCTACCTAAAACCCACCTCTACTCATTGTATTTTTATTTAGAATTAGAGAATACATGGTGAGATGAGATCATTAGAGTGTCTGTCATACTAGTACTCGGGAAATCTGTTTCGTTTACGCAGGCAGCGCAGCATGAGGTGCTTTGTTTTAAACTGATGTAGTATCTGGCTGTCTAGGACAATTGAACGAGTAGAAGTTCAAACTGAAATCCATAAATAATTAGGAATCGAAAATTGAATCAAAAACTTAGAGAAGCTCTCATTTTCATTAGCAAAGATAATAATTACTACGTAAAGGAATTTGATATCTTCAAGATGTAAAAAATATTAAATAACAAAACAGGTTATCGTTCATTTTTGAACAGCTCTATTTTTGTAAGAATTGTGCCTTTATATACCTTTCGGGGAAACATTCATCCTCAATGCCGGGTGTCAGAGCACAGGAAACAAAAACCAAAAGAAATATATTTTCTTATATGGCGGATTAATCAGATGAGAAAGGTGATAGCCTTAAAGTAGACGTTTCCATTCTAGACGCCAGTTTTGGAGAAACACATTCTTCTGTCAGTGCATGCTATAAGCCAGAAGTGGGTAAATCATAATGGTAAAACATAAAAAGTTAAAATTTATGTTAATATTTGAGTGTTAATGTTTCTTCCTCAGTTTCGTACTCTGTCTTTAGTTACTGTTCAATTTCTTTTTTTTTTGATATTGTTTATTTTTGTTAGGTTAATTTAATTTTATTTTATTTATAAGAAATTTATTCAATATCTCCAGGAGCTGCGAAGTTGCAAATAAATAAATAGACCCATGAAATAGCGTGTTTCTAAAGATGCCGTTTAGCGTGAGTCAGGTGGACCTGTGTTCGTTATATTGAATTCTAAAAATAGAAAATAAATAAATAGAATAATAAATAGAAAATCAATATTCGTTATATTCATTGCTAAAAACAGAAAATATATACGAAATTAAAGACGAATTAATTAATGCAAAGGTTCATTTACATTTCACCAAATCATTGTTTCAGTGCCAATAGTTTTAACCCCTAACTTATCCAAAACGGTGGACTTTAACATAAACTGGTAGATGTTGAGAATGATTGTCAAATTATAAAAACAATTCTAATATTTTTGTCATGAGGAAGTAGGTTATGTAAATGAAAGGCCAGCGTATTCCATGAAGCCCTCATATTGAGTTGGAAGCCCTAGGAGGCGAAAACATGGGAGACTGACCGAATGAGAGGGTAAGATGAATTTTAGCAGGCGTTAGCAAAGTCAATAGGGTATCCAGTTAGGGAGGGCAATTCCTTGTAATATTGTAAACTCGTTCGTTCTCATAGTCTATACCACAACGCACATCTCGAAAACTTCATGAAATAAGTTAGATTCATCAGTTCAGATTATTTATTTTACGTCACACTTATCACAAATACACGATATATATATATATATATACACACACACACACACACACACACACACACACACATATATATATATATATATATATATATATATATATTCCCTATTTGTCTAAATTCTCACAACATGCCATTGTGGAAAGACTGGAGGATAGAATAAACTTGTAGTCTGCTTACTTATACTGGCAAATCGCTATCATTAGTCAGCTTAGGCAGGCTACAGATTGAATGAAGGCTATCTAACAACTCCGGCCTTAAATAGAATTTTCTACACTCATGCCGTTACTAGTGTGAAGGGAATTTTTCTCAAGATGCCTTTCTTGTCTTATTGCTGGATGGTTTGATGCAGAAGGCAATGGGAAGCCACTGCATGTTCGTTGGCCTTCTTATTCCCTTGTTGAACCACGTGAAAACCGCCTGATCACAAGATCAACTACCAGGTGTAGCATTTACACTACATGTATGTGTGTGTGTGATTGGGGGCTATTATATGGGTTGCCACAACCGAGTTGTAAATTCCGGGTTTTTACCAAAAAAAAAGAGCTTGCCCCTAAAGGAAATCAGCTATTGAGGTTGTACTCATGGCGCGATTTTCGAAAAATTTCTTCGAATTCCCATCAATGCTACCCAGGAGACAATGAGGTCCGTTCAAAATTGTGTTAAAAAAAAAAAATATATATATATATATATGGAAACCGGACCAATTGGAGGGGTGGGGTGTGGGGTTAGAGGGAGGAATTTCGAAAAATTAAAATAAAACGGATATATTACGTCCGATTGAAAAATTTTATAGAACGAATCCTATTGCGAATAAAATGTTCTATAAATATTGTTATTTACTCTAACTTGAATATTAACCTTGATATTTGTATTTTACAGTTTTCATCCTTCACCAAACCCCTCCTCCTACTCATGACACATAAACAATACTCTGTTATATAATAAACTAATTTAGTCGAAGCTTAAATACCAAATATTGTTTTCAAGAGACCTTTATTATACGAGATACATGCAAATACGTAGTGTTGCTTCCCCACCCGTCTTTTGGTCTTAAGCGATTGAGATACAAATTATTCTGATTCATTATAAACTGCTGTACTACTCGTAGATATAGTGAATTGTTTTCAATAAAATTAATGTGTTATATCCAGATATATATCAGATATAATTCTTCCCGGTGAAGAATATTTCTATCTATCTGTCCAGGTCTGAGAGACTGTTCAGTCTTGGATGACCTTTTTGTTTACAATTAAGACGCTTTCCGTTGGGAGGTTATTAAATTTGACTGAAATATTTCTGATTGCTGTTTGTATTTATTCACTTAATATTCACGGAGGTGTTAAGTTTTACCAGTATGTAGAAATTTGCTAAGTTTATGTAGCCCCTGCTTGACAGACTTTTGCTTACCACAACTCAATGTTTACCTCATGACAACTCTTCGAATACGCTAGAATAGCCTTACCACGTATATTTTACTATGATAGTTTTCAGGAGTATATGTGTTTTGTTTTTTAAAAGTTGAAGGGAAATTGTAGTTTCATTAAGTTATTTTGTTGTATATTAAAATTCAAATATTTTCAACGAATAACAACAATAAAACAGTCCAACCCCTCCTAAAAAAGTCAGTCACACAGAAACTGTAAACTAAATTTCACGAGGTGCTGGAATGACGTGCTAACGTCTGATTAAAAGCACCATTCAAATTAAATAAATTATTCTTTTGAAATGTTCTCCTACAATGATGAAACCAGTACGCTAAAAGCCATAAACAGAAGTAAAGTAATACATAAGAGTACTACTTTCAACTATCTATTGGGCTTTATGTACACTTGCGAGAGCTCAAGGAAAGAATATGACTAATTTCCTAAATTGAAAGTTTAATTAATCTTTAATTCTCTCTATTTTATTTAAAAAGGGACCTTTGGACTAGAACAGTCTAATATGGCCTATGTACGCTTATTTCGGGAAAGGGGGGGGGCAATTGTACTTGAAGAAACAGTGTTTCTCCAGTAATAGGTCCACCTATATTCATAATTGTGTGACTTAAGCGAGCTTTAGGTTTAACATTCATTAACAATAAGTCTATTAATGATATAATAAGATATCAAGAAATTAATTTTTAGAGAACGAAGGGATAAAACCTGTTTTTCTAATGATATACACGTATACAAAATATAAGAAAAAACCTGACCTTATCTAAAGCAGCTTGCGCTTCTTTGTTGACAGCAGCCTCCTTCTCCTCAGCTTTTCTTTCTTTAAGAGCTTTGAGTAACTTCCATTTACTCCCTAGCGGGCCTGACTCTTTCCCATCCTCTCTGGGACAAGGATCAAACTTAAATCTTGGAAGTGAAGGAGTTCCTGGTCCTATATCTTCATTCTCATCAGTCATTTCTAAATCTGGAGGCATTTCGTAGTTTTCAATTCCTTCCTCTTCAATAGGAAGAGGTTCTTCCTCATCCATTTCATCCGCACTAGGATGTGGGCTATCTGGTCCAGATGTCTCTCCTGACGATACATCGTCTAGTTCTTCTGGTATATCAGCCATCTCAGCTGCCTCTTCTTCTAATCTCTTCACCTCTTCCCGCCATTCCTCTTCTCTTCTTATTCTTGCTTCTTCGATATCAATCTGTGGTTTGATTTTTTCTTGAAGCTCCTTCATTACGGAAGACATATTAATTCGAACTGAGTCATCAAGAGGGGGAGTAGGCACTTCAAGAATTACAGGTGGTTCATCATAAGGCAATTCTGTTTGATTTTCTAATGCTTCCAGTTTTCTTAGTTCGTAACAGTACCACTCATCTTCACTGTCAATACTATCTTCAGTACTCTGCCTTCTTGATGATACTCTGGAAGTACTCCGAAAGGAATGCGTACTCCTGTTGTCTTCATCAGTATCACCTGAGCCACGTCCTCCCCAAGGTATTTCTAGGCTTGTCTGGTGTCTTGTTGGAGGTCGACTGTGACACCTGTTTTCTAATGGGACAGGATCACTTTGTAGCTGTCTACTCTCTTCAGAACTTATTCTTTCAAAAATTTCATTTCGTCTCATTTCTTCGGCCTCCTCGTCTTGTGTAATGATCGTGAATACATCTTCACCAACATCTTGAGTAGACTGCCTCCTGCGGTAACGACCAAGTGCACGTGAAACAGCGAATTCTCGCGACGCACTTCCAACAGCTACAGTAACTGGTATGTCTTCTTTGACTTCCTCATCTTCTTTAGTTTTTGCCTTTTTTGCTTCACCAACTGTTTGAAACAAGGGCAATGTTTCATCACTTTCAAAAGAAAGATTCTCCGGCATTGGAGGAGGAGGAGGAGGTGGTGGTGGTGGTGTTGGTGGTGGTGGCTCAACCTGCTCCTCTTGTTCTTGGTTAGTTGGAAGAATTTCAGATACATGTTCAGAGACATGGGGAAAACTATTAGTTATTGTTTCTGTATGAGAAACCGAAGAATTAGAAGTCAGGGTATGTATAGAAGACTGAGGTTGCACATCAGGAGGAACGTTGGATTGGCAGATTTTGACAAATACACTTTCTTGTGCATCTGAAAAAACACTGTCTTCACTGTCTTCAGTAGTACTATGTCTACTACCCCATTCTGCTTCCGATTGCTCAGGATCTGATAATGAATGCCCATGGCCATGCCCTCGTCTTTTAGCTTTTTGTAAAATTCCAGACATTGTGGAAACTAATGGATGCTTTTTCTTTTTCCGTGAAGCTCCCTTAGAGGTATCCTTTGATTTAGCTAAATCTTCTTTTCGCACTCCTGTTGGTAAGGAATAAGATCTATGTCTTTTATGCAGGTGAAGGTCTGGAAGCCAGTTACTCATTTGACTCATTGCATGCCTCAATACAGCATGTTTTTTAGGTTTCTTGTTATCCTCCATGGTTTCTTTGTGGTCAGCTGAGAATGACAAATAGCCTGACTGGGAAACAATAACACCTGTAGGATCATAATATCCTTCTCGCTGCTCTACAAGTCTTGGCTCTTCGTTACTTACCCACTCTTCGCTTCTGGGTGGTTTTTTCGGAGCTACTCTTTCGACAGCAGATCTTATTGTGCTTGCACTAGACTCTCTACTAATTTCTTCATCTGGCCAGTCCTGGTTTCCTGGAGGGTAGTACGTTAACGCATCAGTTGGAAACATGGTTCTATACATTACTGGTTTAAAGCTATCCATGCAGGCCATTGCTTCAGCTTGAGAAAAAGGCACAGATCCAGCTGAATGAACTCTTTGTAACGATCTTTTACTTTGGCTAGGGCTGGTAGGAGTGTATTGCCTGATTTGATGTTGGGCATATTCATGTGCAGCATAATGACCAATCAAATCAGGATAACTGGTAAGTGTGTTTCTTCCTGTGTAAACTGAAGTGAAGTAAGGTTCCCTGTGACTTCCTGCAACTGAATATATCGCTGGTGGTTGTTCACTATAAAAATATTCTTCTTGATGACGGTGTTTTCTTTTAGGAGTTTGTGGTTCAGGTGCGGGTGGTGGAACGAATACAGACTCGTCTGTGAGACTAGTACTTGTAGGAGTTCTTACGGGAGTGAAGGAAGATGTTCTATGACCACCAGGGAGAACGCCGTTGTATTCTCCGTTATCACTAAATCCTTCATTATCATTATACTGTGAAGGCTGAATATTGATAGAAGGATAAGGCCGAGAATGGTTTGATCTAATGTGAGCATCAGTCGAAGATCCGGATTTGTTTGCAGCTTTCGGGGATCCCGGTGATTTCTCAAGTGAACTCCAGCCACTCATCGATGAAAGCCCTGAATCTGATTTCGCAGAAACCAACTTCGTACATTTGTTTAAATGTTTCGGTGAAGTTCTAGGTGATTTTGGAGATGTTCTTGGAGTTGTACCACCATCAAACTCTTGGACGTCTGATGGCATAAGGAAGACATTTGCTCGGTCCTGAGGAGCAGGAGGTGGAGGACTACCAGTTGGGGGTTCTGAAGGCGCAACATATCCGTCTTGTCGTGTTCTCAAGGTTCCGGGAGATAAATCAGCAAAATAGGCAGATTCTACTTCATATTTTGGTGACGTTGGTGATTCTGCTCTCGAACTAAAAAGTGGCTCGTCAACCCGACGCCGCTGCGGGCTTGGCGAGTGAGGAATATTGTACCCTAGGCCGCTAGATAAATTGACTTCTTCCGAAGGTTCTAAATCAAACTGATTTCTAGAACTCATTCCTAAAACTAAATCATCTTGTTCCCTTGGAGACCCTCTAAAGCTCCAGTTATCTATACCACTCTCTTCATACATTCTACTAATCTGCTCATCGATGTCACTCGGGACGTCGTCCCTTAAACTTGAAATACTATCTTGTTTATATTTAGGCGATTCACACAATAGTCTATTTTGAAGCTCTTTCAGGTTTCTTGAATCATTCTGAAGTTTGGTGGTCAACCGGTCAAGTTCTTGCAGTTTTGCTATGGCTGCTTGGTCCATAGAACTCAGTTGAACATCAGCTCTCCCATTCTCTTCCTCAGGTTCTTCCCAAATCATTCCGAGTTGGGATGCTCCCGAAGTAGGTGGATGAGAAACTAAATCGTTCCGGTAGGCCGTATTAAGACTTCGGTAAAAAGCTTCATCTGGAAGACCATCCACACCCATCTTTAACTTCAGATCAGAGATGAGAGCATCCGCATTAGAGGAGGGAACGAGATCCATGCATGGACCAGCTTCAACCATACCCTGTCCATCCACAGCTGAGTAGAAGTCAATTAGCTGAGCTATGACTCCCTGTTGCTCACATAGGAGCAGCTCTAATTTCTCTAACCGTTCCCACATCTTGATATACTCCTGGGAGAGGAGGTCCAGTGCCCGCCAGGCGTAGCGAAGCTCTGACTCGAGGAGACCGATCCTTGTCCCCAGGCGTTCCATGCAGTCCCCGATGATAAGTTCGAGGCCTGGGGGCGGTGGGGTGCCCGTTGGCGAGCCCGGGGTAGACTTGGCCCCCTCCATCTCTCCTGGCTACGTCCTTCCTTCATCCGGCCCTCTTCCCTCCACTCCTGTGGGAACAAACATTACAATGTAACAAACAAAGTGGGACCTATTTATCTCTACTTCTCGACAGTTCTGGGTCATATGTGTTAGTAATTTCTTAAATGCAGAAAAGTTTATAACATTAAATACTGTATAGCAGGGCACCGAAAATAAATAAATACATTTTCTTTAAGATTTACGTAACACTTTCATCCTATGTACGAGTATGTTCGTTCATTGTCCGTAATAATGACGATCAAATCCATTAAAAGAAATTTATTTATTTCCCTTAATAATCAATGATTATGAAGTCCTACTATCCTTTGATGTATTAAAGTTTACGGAATTATTATGATGTGCCGTGATAATATTATTGGTTTTACGTATTTGTTCTAGTATAAATGCCTCAGAGAGCACATAATTTGACGAAATGGCATCCCTAAGAAAAAGCAAAAAGCACTAGCTCTTAACATGCGTTTGAGACATAATATTTGTATATCATTAATATCATTTTCAGCGCTTACTGTATATTTTATACTAAAATAACACAGTTTTAGTAAATGTTGAAACACTTTAGGTAGGAAAAATGAGATACGAGATGGAGTACGTACTTGAACTGAGTTGACCTTATGCCAAATATCTAATACAGAAACGGTAAAGGGAAGAAGTAGAAAGTGAAACAAAGTTTCAAGTACTGAAAAAATTTAAGTACAGAACATCTAAATAGCTTTAATTACGTTTGATACTACTTTTACAGTAAATAAAACGTCGGTCACACAGGGCTGTTTAAACTAAGCAGATTTCTTCCTTCAGTTGTACCGTAATGACATGCTGGTGATCTCATCCACCATCTACACCACATGTTTCCTGTAATAAGAAGCCAAGGTAAACAAAAATTAAAATTTAAGCAGGACGCGCGATGTTTGCTGACTCCGTTACCCAAAGTGAGAATCGTATGATAACTGCTTTGTTAAGTTCCGTTCTCATACATGATTTACATGTGAGCATATGGTTACATGTCAACTAATCATAATTTAGATTTTCAGCTCCCCTGGAACCCCCTCTTCTCAGGCCGATTTCAGTAACTGACTAATATAAAATTTAGTTTTGCATGACGATTAAATATAGAGTAAGACATTTAAAAACCATGCCGTTGAAAATGTAAAGTCTGAAATGATGACGTTAAGAACAAATGTTTGGTTTGATTTATCTTGTATTTTAGAAATAACCGTTCTGAAATTTGATTATTTTTATGTTAGCATATTCTGTTTTAATTTTAAAGATACAAACCACATAAAGGTGAGAGAAATAATATATGAACATTAATTAATATTAGAAGTAAGAAAGAAGTTTAAGTAAATATCAAACTATACACAAAAGTAATTTGTGTGTTGTGTATGAAATTATATATATATATATATATATATATATATATATATATATATATGTATATATATATATATATATTATTCGATATGATATAAGAATGGGTAGAAGATGGAATTCATAAAACAAAACCGGGGAAAGGAATATAACCATTTTAAAAGTTTGTACTTTAAAAGAGACTTTGAGGCAATCTTCATAGTTATGTAACTTGTGGCTGGGGGCCTAGAGGAGCAATTTAAGGAATTTGGCTTCAGAATTCACATCTCGTTAAAGAGGAATTTCAGGACGGCTTAGATTCCAGGATACGCCCCAAAGCTTGGCCTAATATTCACTTCATTTGCAGTATAAAGGACAGCTTTATTACCTCCGTTAGGAAATTCCTTCCTCCAAATAGATTATAACATTTTACTGAAGGAAGCCTGACACTTAAATAAACTGCATGTTATTTCCGGAAAACATAAACAATCATTTCGTCCAGATAATAATGACATTTATTTATACACTTTTATACCATTATTTTCATAACAGGAAAAAAGGCACGTCAAGGGGGAGGGGTAAATAACACTAGTGATTAGTGATCCTAGGATTCCTTGCTTAAGAATCTTCATCTCCACACCTTTCATGGATCGCCGAGAGAACAATTATGAGACAATCAAGCCATTAATGGTACTATATAAAACCACATATGAATTTTTATAAGACAAAACGAACTATTAGCTTCGGCTACTCATATATTTTACGTAATAGATATGCCCCAATATTTATTTATTGTAATTTCATTGTATAGTATGAAAAGGGATTCATAAGTATTCGTACGTAGCACCAAACGATCAATCCACGACTTCAAAATTGATCTGTGCGAATACGACATAGTTTAGGGCGAATACACATTCTCTGAGGCTAGGGTGGGATCGTACAAATCCATTCATCTCAGTTAGACAAGTCCAAAACCAATGGCTCGGATAAACCCAGCCTTTTTCAGTGAGTAAATTCCCATTCCCAAATATAGTAGGGATTTTCCATTTATAGGTGTTGTAATAATAGTGCTGTGGTCACTTGGTCTAAGTCCCTAAGTTGCTGTTTTTTGTTTCTAAACGGACTCAATGTGTATGGGTTTAGAAGAACTAATTCTACGTTGTTTTATGCTAATAAAACAAAAAAAAAAAACAGCAAGCCAAAGAGCTATGCACATAACTCCTTGGCGAAACTAAACAAACCAGTTTAATTAAAAAACTTTCAAATAGTGAAAAAATGAATATTCTTCAGAGCATTTGAAAAATCCAAGTATCTCAGTTATTATGAGTCCCATCAAAAAATGTTATACAATCTATCTTTTCAAAAATGTAAATTATTTACAATTACTGATATGCTATTTTTCGTAAAATAAGAAGCGAGTTATTACTGTTTTACAAATTACAATGTCCACAGTAGAATTTACGAAAGGTTTTACATCTTCTTTCGAATGCCGTTGGAGTTCTGGAGCTACAATGTTATGCTGCTGATAATAAAACTTGTAAGCTCCTGCGATAATTATGCTGGGTGCACAAATCATTTGGAGGAGGGGGTGTACATACTCCTTATGTAATGTTTGCTTTGATGGCATTCGGGGGGGGGGCGAAATTTAATTGTTAGATGACACTTAATTATAGTGGATAATAACAATGGTTATGAATTGAGTTGTCAATATTTTTTTTAAATATGAACCGGAATCGATTAGTAACAAAAAAGTTTATATGTATTGTATTAATATATTTTTTTATAATTCACTTAGACTCATGGGAATTTAGTGATCTCACCATAGTTCCCGAAAGTAATTGATGCAAAAAATAGGAGCACTGACACCGGAATTTAGAATTATCTTTCTCAAAACAGAATTTTCGAAAATAATTAAATGGAACAGGAGTAAAAGTGCAGAGGAGATTTATGCAGTAATATCTGGAATTCATTCCCATTGCTGCGCTGCAAAAGACTACAAAAGTGTAATAATAATGGAGATAAGTTATTAGGTATATAAAATTGTTCTTGATGGGATACATTTGGAGAAAAGATAAATATTTTTATTCTCAAAAGGTTCTTAATAAAGAATATTTTAACTTGATTGTGACTTGTAGGAGCCATGATGTTTTCAATAAAGAGATTCGATCGATTAGAAATTGCTCATCATTTTTCAGAGTTCTTCAATCCTCTACTTCCAATAAGTCTCTATTGGTAAAAAGTTCTCACGCAGGGGCTGCGTAAACTAAGCAGATTTTCCAAGTGATGAACACGCTTGTGATCTCATCTGAGCACATGTTCGGGGGGTTACCGAATACAAAAAATAAGAAAGAACGAATAACTCGCTTAATACTAGAGTTTCGGGAAAATGAATAGAACATCAACAGTAGAACACCAGAGTACTGTGTTAGCAGCCGGCAGGTGAGAACACCTCCCAGAGCCGCGCTCCGTAATGTTCAAATAAGTGCCGGTAAAAACTGAATTAAAGTGCGGAGATTTGATGAGATAGGGATGTCTATCTCCAACTACGCTTTGACTCGAGGCGAACCGGCTCGCCATACCGGAAGTAAAGTTAGGGCTTCCGGAATTCATTAGACCGTAATGTGAGTAAATCAGATCTAGACATTAGGACTGTCACCCAAACGATTATACGCACCTCCATATACAATTTAACTGCAATCTGTCGAGCAGTTTCCCGGATTTTCCATTTCCGGTTTGAGTATGAGGTCGAGTATTTTTACTAAGTTATTGGTTGTATTAGATTCCTCAAATGTGCATGAAATGGCGATAATCACAAGTCCATAACTTGTCCCTGTACTGCTCAAGGATGAAGCTAACAGATGACTGCGAGTAAGGCGAGTAGATGTATGCAATGACAATGTTCATCGATATAGCTGGGGCATACGATAATGGGAATCCTACAAAAGATGGTGTTTCCAAGCAATATGTTTGAACTACTAAGCAGCTTCCTCAACGATAGTCGGGCCTATTTAAGAAATGGTGTTGACTCAAACGCGGAAGTCGATATCCTCAGGAAAGGATAAAGGTGATATCACTCCTTGTGTCAAATCAGTATGACTTTGTTTAAATAATACATAATAAAAACTGAATAATAGAAATGCTCTTGTACTTTACATTTCCATTGGAAATAAATAACGAAGTTATTTTACAGTGTAAATAAATAACAAATGAAGTGGGAAGGATGGAGATTTATAACCTTCCTAATCCGAATGATATTAGGAACTGTCATAAAAGTCTAAAAACATAACATTATTAGTCATAAAACGCCTATATCAAATAAACGTTAATGTGTACGAATCCGATAGGCTACTCGTTTATAACTTGTTAGCCGACAAAAGTGTATATAACAAAAGTTGCTTTAAATAACCAACTAAAAACCTTTTGTTATGTTTGCCGAATAACCAATAGGAAACCAAATATCACGAATTTGCATTTAAGGCTTCCTTTGTACCCCCCCCCCTGTAGAAATGTTAACATTGCTTATTTTTATGGAGGGGTTGATGCTAATTCACATGTTTGACTAGATGTCTGGTTTCACACACTATGAAAGCCACAGGGTAGATCCAAGGGAGTGTAGAGTTGAGGGCAGTGCAATAGGAGTTAACATAGAGCACTGTTGAAATTCTGCGGCATATGAAAGGCGACCATGCTGCTAACTAATTAAAAGGGTTTGGAATAGTTAATTACCTGTAGCATGGAGAAAGGCTACCTTCAGAGCACAGTCCCTTAACGTGGCATGAGATCATATTTAAATCTGATGGCGGGCATTTCTCACTTAACCCTCCTTATCACCCCTGCTTTTAATAGAACACGTCGATTATTCATACTGAGCCCTCCTAGATAGATAAATATCTTTTCTCGGAATGCCCACAAGTCTACAGATAGTATGAGTGAGTGCGGTCAACACGATATCCCTCACAACTTCGAACTTAGCGTGAATATCCAGCGTTTCTATAGAAACTATATTTAACTACCAAAACTCATTTTGACAAAACATACATATTTATGGAGCCCGAGAAATCAATAAAAAGAAAAAACTGAGTTGAAATCTGCCAATAGAGATTTAAGGAGCTGTTAATTCTCAAGATTTAAAGTAATGATTGTGTAATTTTGACATGCGCATTCCAATACTACTATTTAATAGATTAAAATCTGAAAATCAAAAAGAAATCAAAACGAAAAAATTTCAATAATTAATGGATTTTGATATTTCTCTTAAAACATTAGTTAACATAAAAAACGAAGAAACATTTTAAAGATAGATTAAAAATAATTCTAATCATATGAGGAATTATGTAACAATGAAAATTGTCTTTTGACAACTGAAAGCTAATTGGATCGAAAGTAGCTGAAAACGTACTTTAAAAACAATTAGAGGGTAAATTTTGTTTTAACTAAGAGCAAATTTAAATAAGTGGGGCTCAGGCTAGCCATGTGATTTAAGGCGTTGGTCTTAACCTCACTGGATAAACTTAGAGAGGCGAGTTAAATTCTCACTTGGAAATTTATTTAATGACGAACTCATTAAAAAAATCCGTAGTCCCATCATAGCTAGAAAATGTGGTAACCTATGGATAACCCGCCCCAATTAACCTTAGTAGCACGAAGTGTGCGTTAATAAATATCAACAACTAATATATTATAAACAAAATATGATTTCAAGTTTTGATGAAATTTCAATTTACTACTAATTGAACTCTTAACAAGCAATTTAATTTAAACTCAAAGCAAAATTGAGAAAATGAAATGTCATTGAAAAGAACAACGGGCCTATTTACAAACATAAAAAGTTCATTAAAGTCGAGAGAATAAATCGTAAGATAGAGCAGAGTTGTTAGGAAGTCCTCACCTGGAAGAGGGTGTTTTCGGAATTTAATCTGGAGTTTTTTTGTTTTTTTTTAAATTCATCTGAGAGTTATTCGTAGAACAGAGATAAAACAGAACTCGAGAATAAAAACGTTCATAGGGCTTATCTCAGTTTTACGGAAGAATTTTTGAAATGTGACAATTTTTATCTCTTAGTTATCGGTCATGTAGATAAAAATGATTCTCTTGTTTCCCACTGTAACGCCAGAATTTTGAATTTGAAACACGATTTTGACTCTCACAGCCGTTTTGCTTCCGGTAAGTGTTTTCAATTTTTTTTTTTTTTATCAATTTAGTTAAGGTACCCGGCGTTGCTCGGGATATATTAATGATGAAGGTATCTTTTTTCAAAACATCTAAACTGCTCAAAAATGAATAGGGATATTGGCTGTTTTGTGGTATGTAAGGGGCCTAGCATATGTTTTTTTTTTTATTATAAATATCATTAATATTTATTAGAAATTATTGTCTTTTTCCCCCATAAAAAAGAAATTTAATTAAGATCGATTTAATTAAAATTAATAGGATAAGAAAAAATAACCAATATCCCTATTCATTTTTGAGCAGTATACATATCCCTATAATTTGGATAGTATTCTCCATTCAAAACCATAGATGAATAAAAACTCCATTGACCAAAAGTGGACCAAAGCACAACGATGACAGCTATTTTATGATCATAATAGCGATTATAAAATACTCTTTTGTATGTCTGGAAAGTAATCATTATATTCATAATGATACATAGTATGATAAGTTAAGTATAACATATTGAAGGTGTTTGTAGTGTTAATAAATTCCAGAAATATCAGGGGACATCTCCCGAGCGCTTTCACCCCTCCCCCTCCCAGCGTTCATGCTTTTAAATTATTTATTTGTGAGAATTAAACATTCATATTTCTGAGAATAAAATTGCATTCCTACAAGAGAAGTATAGCCATCAAATCACATGCAAGCATAAAACAATGTGGGGACAGGAGTGGGGCAAAGAGATTAACTTTATCTGTGTGTGCATTTCCACTATAATACTACTGATACAAACATGTATATAAATTGGGAGTTGTATAATTTTTTGTAATTATAATCACATTTGGCGACAGTGGCGATTGAGCGACGAATCAGTTTACATATTTTCAAAAGTATGCATTTCTGCATATATTTTTAGTATTGTCCTACATTATAATTTTTAGAAAATGTTTTGTTTTAAGTAGTGAAATATGAGATCTACATTTACCGATGTACATTTAGTAATTCAGTCAAAGTGTATGGTGGGTCTACGTGAGTCCTTAAGTAGCAGTCAGTATAACAGTCGCCTTCACATAATATGAAAGCGAAGAGGTGGCAATGGGCGGGACATGTGGCAAGAAGTAACACGGCCGGCTCCCTGTACAAGACGATGAATGCGGCAGTAGTGGGTACCCCCGGCCACGAGGGAAGATGAGACGGGTTGACAGAGTGAAGAATAGCGCAAAGGAAGTCCACGTAGTGGACTGGTAAACCAACGTCTAGTACAGACAGAGAGGATACTCCTAATGGGGGTGAAAAATCTCCAAGGTCTCTAAAGCCAACCGAAATAAAAAGCCTTTGGAACTTTTGAAATAATACATACATTTCCACAATTAAACATTATATAATATATGTAATTAATTAACGCTCACACTGCTACTACGGCTAATTACAAATATATAAAACAATATATTAGTTTTCTTCATTTATATAATATATACAACAAAATATACTTGAGATACTATTTACTTAGGCTTCCAAGAAATATAAGGGAGTGTGGGGCAGAATAAATATTTTACAAAAAATGTAGATAGAGTAGCTCCATACTGCGGTAGAATTAGGTAACCAGGCGTAGGAGGAATCTAAATATTCGAACAGGTACAGAGATTATTTCAACCTAATACCTTCCCTCATATATACTCTCTTCATATGGCCTCCTTCATGCTCCTCACTCAACCACGCCCTTCCACTTCATGAAAACTGCATTGCAACGTGCCCAATACGTTTTGAGGACCTTGTAGGCTAACTAAATGACAGTAGTATGTTTGGACGAAATAACCTAATTAAAGGCCGCAAGTTAAATAAAGGAATTTGGTCTAGCAGGGCCTGCAAATCTTAACAGATTTGGCTTTCGTGGTGGAATGACTCTCACATTCCATTTTCATTTACTCCCTTAGTAAAAACACAGTGTAAAATAAACATGCATTGCAAGATGAACATAAAAAGTAACTAGAAATTATATGTGTAAAACGGGTGGGGAGACAAAGGGGCAAACCGAAATTCTAAAACGAAAAATTCAAATACATAACCTTGTAAATATCCTAGTTTGTAAGAGATATATAGAATAACAATTGTACTTCATAAAAAATAATCACTTACCATTTCTCCACCCAATGCACAAGAACCAAGTTACTTATGGTTTTTACAATTACCTACTCTCAACACTCCCATTCCTCCAGATACGAATACAACCATTATCTACACCCGTCTAACATAAACGCTTAAATATAGAGGTAAGAGACGATTTTTAAAAAATTGCGGTGGCTTAAACGTTAATAGACAAAAATAAATAGATGATACACCCACGTGAATATATCAATCGTCAATTGGATTTCATGGTCGAATGTTTACATGTGGAAGTGATACCATTTTGATATCCTTTGAAGAAGATATATTCCGAAAAAAACAAAATTAAAAACAACAAACTCGAATGTCGTAGCATTTATAGAATAAAAAATAGATTCGAAATTTGCAGAAACAATGAGAGTCTGGAAGGAATTAAATTCTATGACGATGCCTCCAAGATATAATTAATATATTTATAAAGGAACAGATCAATACAACGTTAACGCAGAATTTTTCGAACATAGTGGTTTCAAAAGTATGAAAAAATAAAAAAAATAAAATAACAATAAATGACTGGATATTTATTAGCTTCATTCAAAGATTAATTACAGAAAGAAAGGCGTAATTGGGTTCATAGAAACCTTGTATAAAGAAAATCTCAGTCATGTTGATTTTTATTAGCATATTCAAAAGTCTCTTTTCTTTTCCCACTTTTTATTCATTTCAGCTCAAGGACTCTGTCTCAAGAAGTGACTTTCATTACCCCCCCCCCCCATTCTTTGAACGATAAAGTGAAAATTTTAATTTTTTTTAAAACTCCTGCCAAGTACTACTATCATAGTAATACTTTCAAAATTTGAATCTCTTCAATGCAATTAAGGAAAGGCATGCAGAGCATTCCACATAAACATTTTCCAAGTTACAATACTCCTAGATACTATAAGATAATTTTTAAATGAATAGAAGAAAAATGAGAATTGATGTAGAAATAATAGTTAATATTTATCAATGTTTATCATTTTTCACTCAGCAGATCACTGTTATCAAGAAAGCATGATGAAATAATGAAGCTTATTAAACTTCTACTAATAATGAACAGATAAACTGCTCAAAAATGAATAGGGATATTGGCTGTTTTGTGGTATGTATGGGGCCTAGCATATTTTTTATTTTAAATATCATTAATATTTATTAGAAATTATTGTCTTTTTCCCGCATAAAAAGAAATTTAATTAAGATCGATTTAATTAAAATTAATAGGATAAGAAAAAATAACCAATATCCCTATTCATTTTTGAGCTGTATAGATAGAAATATTCTCCACCGGAAAGAATAGAAATATATCTGAATATAACATATTAATTTTATTGAAAACTATTTAATATATCTAGTATTGTAATTTATAATAAATCAAAATAATTTTTATCTCAATTTTCGAAAATCCTCCCCTCTACCCCCCCCCCCCAATCATCCTCCCACTGGTCCAACTATAGCGATTAACGAACTTGATTTTTATTTATCTGCCATGGTCAGATGATGGAAGCTTCCTTAAAATATGTAAAATCTTTCATTTTTAAATGTTTCAGTGTTCCCTTGAGTTCCCTAGCTAGGAAGCAGTTTTTCTATCACTGTTAAATACTTTTTTGAAGTATATTTTGTATGTAATTCCTTCGGACAAGTCTCAGTTACACCTCGTTTCTTTCTTTGAAGGCATACTCACATTCACAAACAAATCAATAGAAAATTATACTTATTATGATTAGGTATCACTCCAAAACACAAATCTATTATCAACTTCTTTTCCCATTTTAAATTACTTTTACCGATGTTGGTTTAAAATAATTTACTAATATTATTACTATGTTTATGTATATTTTATCATCACCAAACTTCAATCACGATCAAAATTTTCTACTTCAAAGCTCACGAACCTTGCACTTTTTGTAATCAGTTCATCCCTAATAGCCTGTCACACATACTTCTCTACTGTGAGAAGCTCATCGAAGACAGAAATAAATATCTAAAAACACTTTCCTCAGAATTCAGTGATGTGCATAAAATTGAAGAGATACTTAGTATCGATAGCCTCGAAAAACTACACAAGATTTACTGCTTCATCACGTCAGCATACAATACTCTGGAATTTATAAGTGCTGATGGACCACACTCCAGTTAAATGTTATATTAAGACGGAAAAGGGTTTATAAAATGCTTTTAGTTATCTTTTATGTACTATATTTTACTATTTACACTATATTGCTTTTTTTTTTGTTTGTTTTATTTATTGACATATTATTGTTATTCTCAAGAACTTGGATTTAATTATTTGATTAAAAAGTTAGAATTGTTATTTGTTTATTTAATTTTAAGAAGATGTAAATCTTTAACAAATAAATATATATATTCTATTCTATTTTTATTTATTCTTACAATAATCGCATTTCGCGACTGGGGCGATTTAGCGACAAATCAGATAAATTCCTATAATAACTTTATTATATTTACATAAGTATACTCATTTCTGCAAATATTTTCAGTATTGTCCTACATTATAATTTTTTGAAAATGTTGTTATGTTTCAAGTAGTACAATACGCGGTCTATATACTGGCTACGGTCATGTAGTTATTTAGTCAAAGTGTATGGTAGGTCAACGTGAGTCATTAGATAGCAGTCAGTTCGTATAAAATTTATAGTAAGTCTACTGTTACAGTGTTGGCAGTAGGGGTCCTCTTCTCCAGTAAGTGTGAGTCAGTCGTGAATGGCCAATTCTTAACCTTGTTAAGACTAAATTATGGCATGCCTTTTGAGGAAGGCCTTTCACAATGTACTTACATGTTGTACAAGTTCTTGAAGTTTGTTGTCAGTAGTGACAAACCATGATTTCTACCATGAGTTGAGTATCATATGTTTTGCTTCGGTTTGAATTATCTCGGTGAGTACAATGCGTGGTGTCATAAGTTCATTTTGATTTTTCGATTAGCTGATTTGGCGAGTTCGTCTACTTGTGTGCTTTGTCTAATGTTTGTATGTCCGGGTAATTACTATGTGAACAGAGGATTAAGTAATTAACATAAACACGAAAACCCATTACACAGGAGCTGCTAAAACTAAGCAATATCCTGCCAGCTAGGAGCTTCGACACTATCCTGATCCCATGACAGAACTTTTTCGCAAGCTCCCTAGTAAGAAATCGGTGTGAACAAGAATTGAAAAACATACTAGACATAATATTTTTAATGACTTAGTTACTTAAAGTTACATTGGATGAATTGACGGGAGGTTTTCTGAAGTTTGAATCCAAAAAAAATATAAAAAACTCGGCTAAAATTCAAGTTAGTTAAATCCATATGAAACAATACTTTTAGAAAATTAAATATGTAGCAAGATATAACATTTTAGCAGATTTCCCTTAAGGGAAATCAGCTATTGAGGTTGTACTCATGACGGAAATTTCGACATTTTTCTTCAAATGTCCATCGATCCTACCTAGTAGATGACGAAAATGAGGTCCGTTCAAAACTGTATATATATATCTATATATATATATATCTATCTATCTATCTATCTATCTATCTATCTATATATTTGTCTGTTACCGCTCTAGCGGTCGCAATTTTTGTTTAATCCTTACCAAACTTCATATTTAAGCGTTTTATGTAAAAAGAAAGATCAAGTTCGTTAACGGCTGAAATCGGACCAATGGGAGGGGGGGTTTAGAGGGGAGGATTTTTGAAAATTCGAAATATCTCCGTTACTATACGTCGGATCGAAAAATTATACAGAATCAATCTTATTACAAATTAAATTTACTATAAATATTGATATACATTTATTCTCTATCTTGAATATTAACCGAGATATTTGCATTTTTCAGTTTTCACCAAACCGCTACTTCTACTCATGTTACGTAAACAATACTCTGATACATAATAAATCACATTATTGGAAGTTTAAATACCAAAAATTGTATTCAAGAGACCTTTATTATACGAGATACATGCAAATATGCACTGGTGACCCCCCCCCCCCATCTTAAAGTTTTGGACTACTAAAATTTTATTGATTGAGATAACAATTATTCTGACTCATTATTAATTACAGTACTAGATATAGTAAATAGTTCTCAATAAAATTAATGTGTTATATTCTGATATATTTCAGTAATTGTTTTTCTTTCCGGTGTGAGGCGGGACCCGTTTGTTTACATTTCTAACCTAACGCTTCCTGTCGGCAGGCTATTGAAATTGGATAAAACATTTCTTATTTCCGTTTGTATTTATTCACGGTGTTGTGTTAGCAGTATGTATATTTATCTATTACTAAACTTCACGAGGGAAATCTGCTTAGATTACGCAGCCCCTGCGTGACGGACTTTATTTACTCTCAATTAATTCGAATCTTTAATTCCCAGATCCTATGTCTGTCATTACACAATACAACCTTTAATTTTGAAGGAAATGATTAAATATTGTGTGTGTAATGATAAAAAAATGCAGTTTAGAAAATAGGATCGTGAACGATGGAACATATTTGAGTGCACCTTACGTAGTGAAAGTCAAATGACAATAATATTTGGGTTGCAAATTTGGGGTGAGTAGAAGTGGGAGTTCACTAGAGGCTGAACATTGTATGTCCTAATACAAATAACGCCATTAATAATATAGATACGGAAAAAAAAATGTATAGGACATGAAGGATATGAAACCAAATTTAGAACAAGGCGGATTGTTGTGTCCAACTTATGAACACTGAGATCTTAAGAATTATGATTCTTCACTAACTCTTCGACCGATTTTTGCCATTAAAAGATCTGATCGTTGATAAATCGTTTAAATATCGAATCGGTAACGATTAAACGAGTTGCTGGAACCTCAACAGAGAAATATATCTTTTTATCTCTCTCCCCTTCTTAAAGTATACATATTTGTGTGTGTGTGTGTGTGTGTGTGCGTGAGTGTATGTGCGCGCGCGCGCGTGTGTGTGTGTGTCTGTGCGTGCGTGGGTCTGTGTGTCGAACTTGATCTTTAGTTTTACTTATGTATCGAGTTTATTATCAAATATTTCGAGCACTAGAGCGTTATTATCGATATCGAGGACTTTTCGAATCCTGAGTCTATATGAACCAAATACCGGAATATAATATAAACTGCAAGGTCCACTTTCTCTTTTATTTAACTTTTAAAAATATATACATTGAAAGATTCAAAAAAATAAATCTAACTTTTAGGTAATTGTGAAGAAGGGACCGGATTGGTCCTTCTACAACTGACAGCATTGATCAAAGAATGTAGAAAATCGTTTCTAATCGTAATATAGGATGTCAATATTTTAAATTAAAATATTGTAACATCTTAAATAAAATAACTAATTGATGTTAAAAGTCACATCTATAACTTACATTCACTGTTCGATTATATGTTCGTATAAATTACCAAAGTAGTCGCTTCTACAACGTGATTTTACGCATCTCGAATATTATTTCTTCAATGCGACATAGTTTGCCAAATTTACTTGACCATTGTAGTATGTCCATTTGTCGTCCCTTTTGCTGCCTGTTCTTTCTTTTGTATGTAGTTTCAAGCACGGCATCATGAAAGCAGCAGGGCACGCAGTGGAAATTTGAATCACAAAGCAAAGAAATATATTTCATTGTCCAAGAACGCGTTATTCATTCGAGGGTAAAAATTTATTTACAAAAAAAGAATACTTTTCATTAAGAGGGGATTCAGAGAGGAAACAATTCTGTTTTATTTAGAAGAGAAAATGTACTCCAGCAAAAATTAAAATTTTTACATTTTTCATCCCACGAACCATCTTCTAATATATATTACATTTTTTTACTGTTGAATATAATTACATACGCAGCACATATTTAAATAAATATTAGCAAAAACTAGTCGTGTACTATGGAGCACCTATACTTGAACACTAGCATTACGTCGAAACTCATAACGGAGTAGAGTAAATGACAGAATCATAAGAACAATATTTTCCCATAAAAACTTGTAAAATTGTACAACTATAGCAAAAACCCTGGTCGGTGGTAAAAGTGGCGTTCTGCTAGAGAATTTGAATTCTAATCACCGAAAAATACGCATACGAATCGAACTGTAATAATTAGCGCGTCAGGATCAATTGCCCTAAATGTAAAATCTGCAAATACCATGGAAGGTCCATTTCACTGAACTCTACCAGAGAATAAATTGTGGAAGCCACGTATTTCCGGTTGTCTTAAGATAAAAAAAAAATAAAAATAGAATGCGGGCCTTGAAACAAAGAGTCTCATCTAGAAGGCGATCAAACCGCGTATCATACATGGGCGATGACGGAATTTAAGTTTGAATGGTTAAAAGTTCTTAAGTTGAGAACCTTCAAATGCTTTTTAACATTTCAAATTTAAGAAGGTTTTCGGTGCCATGATAGATCAAAATAGGTGAATGACTTTTCACTCTGAATAAGGAAAACAAGAAGTGAAGAAAGACGTTGCGTAGTTTTACAGAATGGACTGGAAAGCCAACGTCCAGAATAGGAAGAGGTTTAATAGGAAATCAAGAGCTTAAGACCAGGAAAGCCAACCCCCCCCCCCAAAATAAATAAAACCAAGACCAGCCTATACAATTGAATTCCATGAAATTATACTTATTTTCTAGTGCTATTTTTAGTTAACGCAATTTGTTTACCTAGGAGTCACTTGCCTGATAGCTTTAATTTAAGTATTTTCTAATCACTCAAATGTTAAGAAATTAATTGGTTCATTTTTTTAAAAAAAAGGTGTTCATTTGGAAATCCGAGTATACTAGTGATCAGCGTATCAGCTTTGTAGAACACTTAGAAGTCCTCAATTGGTGGAGTGTTAGGAATTTTATGTACAGCCAGACCCAAATTACACTCTTTAACAATGTGACTAGAAAGTACTTATCTTTGACGGTCTATTAAACGACCAACAGTTATTGGGTCTATTTGTGGCGCATAATGTACCACACTTATACTCAGTAAAATATTTTATTACATAAAAATAATATAATTGTGAAAGCCACCTTTTTATATATAAAACATTAAGAATAGTGGATTTTTCACGCAGTTTTTTGTATGGCTGAAGCCATTTCTCTTCCCATAAAATGGACACCTTTTACTATTTCAGTTCATCTTGCCATGTAATTGTTTGATTTGAAAATTACACACATACGTTCAAAATAGGACATATATATATATATATATATATATATATATATATATATATATATATGTGTGTGTGTGTGTATATATAGGGCAACCCCCCCCCTCCCAGTCCTCAAGAACGTTTCCTAGGGTTTCGATATTAGAAAGCTGAAATATTAAACCGATAAAAACAATGTGAAAATAATCAAAGCTCTACATAAATCAAGTGGGAAGATCCCTTGAACTAGGTTGTGTAAAGTCAAACAAAATACATTATACAGTAAAAGGAGAGAATGTAGTGAAGTCAACAGTGAGAGGTTTAATTTAAATTCGAGCCATGAGATAGAACAGTTAGCGGGTACGTGTATGGAAAGTTATTGGATTGGAAAACACCGTGACCGTTAAGTTATCCCAGGCTAGTTGGTCTCCTAAATCACAGCACACCCTCAATATATGTTGATTTGCCCCTCCCTCTAATAGCTAATACTTCTTCGGTCCCTACTTCATATTCATCACACGTATGCTACCTTATTTTTATACTTAATTTATCAAAACTAATAAATCAGTACTCGATTTATAAATTTTCCTCTTATAGCCCCAAAAAAGTAAAGGGTTAGTGTATGAGAAAAAAACAAAACTGAAAATTCTTTGCAGGGATGCTCATACAAAATCTGATATACTACCATTTTTTTCTGAGCTTAAACTCGATAAGAAATTTTAGGTAAGATGAAGGTTATATACGGTTAATTCTCAGCTGAACAAGTTATTTACGCTTGCGGTTGCAATATGAACTACACGTTCCAAGCTGCAATGTTCAGTTCGAGACCTCTTTAATTCTTTTCTTTTTCTACAACATTTTATTTTTGCCTAAACACAGCGTGGGTTGGAAGCTCTCCCCCCATGCCATATCTGAATGAATCGTCCAGTGACCCAACCTATTAGGTGATTACTACAGTGTGGTTGTAGTGGCACGGCTGGATAAGCGGCAGAGGGACTGAATATGCCACTCTGGTGGTCCATGATAATGTTTTCGATCTGAACTTTGGGATAAGGTTGTATCAATGTCATACAAAATCAGTTGTAAATAAGAGATTCTGCGATATATCGTTAATGAATCGCATGTCCCTTATTGTTGAGAAAGAAATAGAACCTTCGGACCTCTATCAAGGTGAAAGCTACGAAATACCAAAGCAGAGCCCCAAATTAGTATTCGGCGACTTCATTGTTCTGATAGCCAAGGAGGAGATTTATTAACTAAAAACTAGACAGAACAGTCACATGAATCAACAAATTGCGGTATTTTACTAAATGAAAGCCGCTTTATATACTCATTAAGAAATACATAAGGGCCAAGTAACCAATTTCGGGAGCAATTAGGCCACATTTTGTAAAGCCCGAAGCACTTCTTTGTTGAACGACGAAAGGATCCCATTTTCATCATCTCCAAGTTAGGATCGATTGCCATATGAAGATTCTTCATGAGTACAATCTTAATACCCAACTAACCTTAAGGGAAATTTGGTTAAAGCAAAAAGGATTATCTACTCCTTAAAAATCATAATTATATCTTCAGGAACTTTATCAATGAATTGGAGACTAATATAATTGCAAATTCCATCAACAAAAAACAACAAGTAATCTCGTTGCTTTCCTCGAATTCTGTTCCTTTCTCGAAAAGTTTCTTATTAGTAAAGTTAAACGAGAACGTGCATACTAAAAGTAAAAGTTCTATTTCTAATTTTTCCTATTACTCTTACTTGTTTCTCCGATATTAACGTCACTTTTAACAAAGCCCGGGCTATATAGTGGGATCTGGCCGAGCCTCAAACCTGGAAATTCATCATTTGTGTAAATGATATTTAGTAGCACACCAAGTTCCTCAAATGAAATGTGAGATTTTACATTCGCATTAGTAGTGAGACTTGAAAGCACTGCTCCCCTTTTCTCGAGTCCCGTAGGTCTCATCTTTTTAATTTATTTGTTTCACAAAGGACTTTAAATAGTTAGTTGCTCTTTCTAAGCGTGACAGATTGAAAATTATGTTTATCGTAAGAAATTTTTTTTCCGATTCGCTGTCTACGTCTATTTTTTTTAATTCAAGCGCATATTAGATGCAAAAATTTATTATTTAGATATCTATAAATAATAATAATTATTAATTGTTTTTATTTTTTTTACTTCCTTGCACAAAGTAAAGGAAGCATTGTAATTGCAAAACTGTTCGATTTTTAGATTTCAACGGAATTATCCGTTTAATTTTAAAGGAAGGACATTCATATCTCTACTATGTACCTTAACGTTTATATCTCTTTTTACAATTTTCAGCTTTTTTATGTATAACGGTTTTACTCCCTGAAAATAAAAGAAGCGAAATAGGAAAAGGTTCCATACAATACATTTGACTAGTAACTAATGGGTTACTTATCAACTTAAATGTGTTTTTGTTTGCCTTCTTAAGGGAGTAAACAATTGACGTTGCACTCATAATACTATTTTCAAGTCTTTTCTTTACATGCCCATCGATCCTATCCAGGAGTTAAAATTATGTCCGTTCAAAACTACACACACGCACATACACACACACACACACACACACATATATATATATATATATATATATATATATATATATATATATATATAGACAGAGAGAGAGAGAGATTTGTACGTTAACACTCACTGATGTTTATTTGATAGTTACCTGACTCGATACATTACATTTAAGATAGTTTACATGTAAGATAGAGGGGGTTTAGAGTGAAAGGGGAGATCTAATTAAAAATATCTCCGTTATTATGATGGGTGAACATTGCTGTTATTTCAAATGGGTTCGGAAGCTTTGTTCCATTGTTTAAATTCATTTTAAAGTCTATTGCGTACTTTCAAATTCCATTGGGTAAAAAAAATAACCAGAACATGAACATCCATGATATAAAAAAAAAAAACCAATGTATAGACAGACGCTACAATTTTATATATATTGATCGTGCTGATTAGGGTATATAAAAGTTTCAGCTGCATTAATTAGCAAATCTAGCATCCATTTGTTTCAATGATTGAATAATTAGAAGTTAGACGAGGGTTAACATGACATTTACTTCTCTATCCGTCCAGAAACATATTAGGTTTCCATACGTGTGAAGAAAAAAAAGGGTGAATATAATTATGACAAAGATAATACGAGAATCTCATATATTTGCATGAAATAAAGTACATGGACCTTTTAGTAAATAATGGTCATTAATTTTTATGTTTTATACGAGAGAGAAATATTAGAAAAGTGTAAATCGTCCATCATTTTAATGAGAGCCAAACGTAGTAGGAGGTTTAGTCTTATAACCGAACATTTGGAACATTAAGGCAACATTCTGTAAACCCCTAACCACCTCCCAACATTCTGCACTTGTTGGAAGAAACCCAGGAGGTCCTAGTTACAACAGATTTAAATACTTTTTCAGTCATATAAAAAGTATTTATTGGCTCATTCATCTGAGCAAAATAAATAAACAATAATGATGGGAGGGGTTTAAGAACGAAATCAAGGGTCTGTCTCTTTCTATGACAGATAATATCGTCTGATAAGAAATAGTGATTTAAGAAAACAAAAAACCCTGTTAGTAAGAATTGAATAAAAACAGACATTAACAATGAGAAGAGAGGTTGAAGGGAGGCTGCGTGACCTTTTGTACGCTAAACCTAGAGGTGAATAGGGCATTGATCGCTGCGGCAGGGTTATTCTCGTGTCATTTCACAGCAAGTAGGAAGCAGTCATTATTGAAAGGTAACTAAGTCATTGTGTTGCAATGAAATTTAGGTTGGGAAAAGCAATGGCAAAACAGAGACACGATTATTAGGATATTCACAAAAACTCCATTCTGTACTGGTCCGCTTTTGGCCTTACAAATTTTAGCCTTTGTCTATAGCTTTTCATGGATGGATTAAAACATTGAATATGTTACTGATCAAGTAAAAAGTGCCGACTCTAGAAATTCTAATCTATAAAAATATTCGGTATTTTAGCTTTGAATAAAGACATTTCATGATATACTAGCATATTGTTAATAGTAGAACAATAGGGCTGGGAGTTTAGTGAAACCTGAAAACTGTAAAAAGGTAAAATGTTAGGAACGAACTTCACAACAAGATAAGTTACACAAGGTTTTTCGATCAGACTCATAATAACAGAGATATTTCGAATTTGACACCCACAAAGTTTGTAGTTCCATTGTAAATTTTCTGATAGTTTCAAGCAAAGAACTGCTTTAACTGAGCTTTTTCAGATGTTCAATTCTAACCATTGCCTCTATTCGAAGGAAAAATAAAATTAAATACATTTTACGCAATGTTGAAAAGGGCATCAATCTGATTTCATTATTTCCAGATTGTTCTTCCTTTATGAAAGACCTTTCGTATTAGAGAAAAATAATTGCTAGATCAGGAAAATATTTGTATATGCTTGTTTCTGGAAACACTTAAATGATCAGTGAAATTGCGACTTGACGATTGGTGTGACTTCCTGCTAAGAAATAGATAGGTATAAGATATTATAAAAGATCTTCCTCAAATTTGGATTAGTATTAAGAGGAAGTCTAACAGGCCGATAAATTAGAGTAACAAATCTCGGGGCTGAATACATTATCTCCTAATCAGTCGCCACCAACTCTCCCGCCGGCTTTCCAACAACCACAACTCCTCTACAAACAACCCAAGTAATCTAAATACTCAAATAAATTCATGACAGAATATACAATAATCCAAAGTACATAAACATTTAAATGATAAAATATATACCAAAATGAGGAAAAAATTGGTTTTGAAATGGTTTTGACAATTCCATATTTTATTTCTTAAAGCTAAAACACGATGCTGGTATTCAATTAGTTATTTGGGTGATATATCCGAAACAGTGGGATTAGATGGACTAGGAGTATTAGATGGAAGTGACAGTATGTAACACGTTGTGGTGGGACAAAGTGTAGATCAGGATAATAAAAAGGCCTTTCCTCTACTATTGTTTTTAATTTTATGCGGGATGCACTTTCTGAGTCAGCGCTCCATCGTCAGTACCTGCTGATTATAGCTGTGTAGCCTGGACAACAACCGCCGGGCGACTGCCATAATGCAGATCCGAAAGTGCACAAGGCATTTTTATTATCGTTATCAATTGGTTGCTCTACCATCCAGCATATTCCAGAGATAAAGCGTTGATCAGTCCCATGTCTATAAACTTGATTGTGGCGAATGCCGAGGGACAAGCAGGTCGCACACGAAAAACTAGGTGCCACCAACATAAAATCTGCCTGGAGTCTGAATATCTTTAGTACCAAATTGTCGACACCAGGACTCAATCATAAAGTGTCCCTACTTCACAATGAAAAGAAAGGTAAAGAAATACTCAATGCAAAGAAAGAAAACTGGTAAAGCTCATTTAAGTCTACAAACACGGATTAGTGACGAAGGGTAGTCCATACTCCGTCATCTTAAGACTAGATATTTTTATTAAATTTTATTTTATTATTTATTATTATTCTTTTAATTTGATTCCTGCGTTACATTTTATTTGCTTTTAACTCATGCATTCTCCCTTATCCTATTTTAAACGTATTTTGTTTTAATTCTTGACCAATTCATTAAATAATTCACAATGAGCAAAGTATTCAAAAATTGGTTTCCGTTTTGTTAAACTTTAAATCATTTCCACGTTAATTCAATGTAACTTGATTAGTGATTTATACTTTCACATTGTGAAGTACAATTAGAAATGATGTATTATATACATATATAAAACAAAACTAGAAAAATAGTGATATAATTAAACAGGTATTGCTCTGTTATAAATAAACGCTTAACGGCAGAATTGAAGAGAGAAAGGTTTAATAAAATCAGTTATAGGAATAGGGAATAAGACATAGCATTAGGAGTAGAGCTGGTCTCGGCAGGTCGATACTGTCCTCATCTGAATTATTTACAACACCTCTTCTAGGTCTCTACCATCTACTAATAACACACTAAATACCAAATGCACGGCCACAGTTCTTGCCTACCAACCAAAATGGCTCTCTCTCAATACTCATTATACAACATTGTCTTGTAAACATTATACAATATATCGTTTACAAGATAGTTCTAGTTCTCACCTACCTAATAGTAACACACTGAATATATTTACAGGTGTCGTATACAAGAGAGTTCTACCTCCTTTCCTACTATCCCTATCCTCTCTTCTTTCGTTTTCTCCTATCCTCACAACCCACCCGGTACCTCTAGTTGCCGGGTAACCCAAAACCCCAGTTCTATTACACCCTGGCCAGCTCAAAACACCCCCTTAAAATAGAACTTAGAGTGTTCAGTAGAAGGGGAACTGTCGGGACAACCAAGGCAGGTCACTCTGTCCCCCAAACGCCATCCAATTCCAACACTGGATCTCCGATAAAAAAGAAAAACGAGAGAGAGAGTTCTTGCTCTCACCTACCTATTGGTAACGCACTGATCAGATATACAGTTGTTAACAAAACAGTTCTTTTTCTCGCCTACGTCCTAGTAATACTCATTATACAATTACCGCTAACAAGACAGTTCTTGTCAACAACCTTCAATTATCGCTTTAAACACTAACTACACGACTATAACAATACGTGAACTTATTTTACTTCCTCCCTTGATAGATAACATCACTATGATGACAGAATTATGTATTAGTTTTTGTGCACTGGAAATAAACGATTATGGCCTGCACCTATATTTATAATTTAATCTTAAAAGGTTAGTAACCTGTGGTTAACACGTTTCGATAAGAATCAATTGTACAATATGGACGGTAACATTTAATCTTATGAAAAATAAATTTACCTCAGCTCACGGTTAATAATAAAAGTCCGTCACGCAGGGGCTGCGTAAACTAAGCAGATTTCCCACGTGAAGTTTTACAATCGAGAAATCTGCCTAATAACAACTGTAGTAGTAAGAAATCTCTAAACCTAAAACATTATTTATGGCGTAATAACCCAGAAGTTTCTAGTCCCAAAAAACAGTTAACCTAACCTCTAAACCTATTCACGAGGGACGAGTAGTAATGGAAACGGCCGCCAGAGCTCTCGGCGGAAAGTCCGAACATAGCCTACTGGTGATCATACGCAGATTACAAATGCAAATATCTCGGTTAATATTCAAGATAGAGAATAAATGCATATAACAATATTTATAGTAAATTTAATTTGCAATAAGATTGGTTCTATACAATATTTTGATCCGACGTATGGTAACGGAGATATTTCGAATTTTTGAAAATCCCCCCCCCCTCTAAACCCCCCTTCCCACTGGTATGATTTCGCCCGTTAACGAACTTGATCTTCCTTTTTACATAAAACGATTAAATACCGAGTTTGGTGACGATTAAACAAAAATTGCGACCGCTAGAGTGTTAATATATATATATATAGTTTTGAACGGACCTCATTTTCGTCATCTCCTGGGTAGGATCGATGGACATTTGAAGAAATTTTTCGAAAATCGCGTCATGAGTACGACCTCAATAGCTGATTTCCCTTAAGGGAAATCTGCTGAAAGGAATACGTATCCCTTAGATGTTCGCTGTAGTTATTGAAATATTTTTGATGTGACCTTAGTAAGACCGTACAATATTCTTCTTTCGAATTTGAACTACAGCAAAAAAATCGGAAAAAACGATTGAAAGTATTTTTCGAAAATTGGCAAGTATTATTACTGCTTGCCTTAATACATTTCATTCCTTACTTTCCCACTAATTTAAAAACCCCAATCACACACTACTAAAATTAATTTAACTAATGGAACTCAATTAGGTTCAATCTTGAAATTTATTTGTTTCAATGTTGGAATCTCACTTTAATCTTTATCATTTTATTGGTTATGTACATTTGTTTCCTGCTAACATTCAAAACAAGAGTTTTAAATAATGCTTACTTCATGTAATTTATCTGATTTTGAAGTTCAAAGTAAATCAAATAGCCTTGTGCCTTAACACCAGAATTCCTTGTTTTATCTTCGTTTGACGGTCCACCATTTATGCTTTCAACGATAATTGGATGGGGGTTGCGTTACTACGAAAAAAAAAAACATTCATAAATACGATTTAAGTAGGCTTTGATGGCGAATGTCTTAGGTTTGAAATTCGTAATCTCTGGGTGTAGCTCTCTTCATTGCATGCAGGAAATTTTTACTGAACTCAGTGTTGAAATCAAATTCAAGAGTTAGTTGTTAGTTTTATAGTTTTACGATCAAGCGAAATAAGTGGTTCAACATTCAACAATTCAGTTGCTCTGAAAATGAAGATTCTGATGAACCTCGGAAGCTACACAGAGAAGTACAAAATTAGTGTAAAGACAAGACATAATTTCATGTAGCCTATCTATAATAGAACAATGTTTACTGAAAGTCGTGAATATAAACAAATTTGATAAGAAGGGAGAGATAAGGAATGGCAATCGGACGGACAGACACAATGGCAAAGCAAAAAAAGTCCGTCACGCAGGGGCTGCGTAAACTAAGCAGATTTCCCACGTGAAGTTTTACAATAGATAAATATACATACAGGTAACACAGCCGTGAATGCTCAGTAAATGTACAATACAAGGCTGAATTGTAAACAAACAGGCAAGCCAACCTCGTAGCGCTGCATAGATAGACCGGAAAGACAAACAATTAATGAAATATATTTGAATATAACATATTAATTTTATTGAAAACAATTTACTAAAGCTAGTGGTGTAATTTTTAATGAATCAGAATCAGTTTTATCTCAATCACTCAAATTTTAGTAATCCAAAAACAAAAGAAGGGGGGGGATCAACAGAACGTATTTGCATATATCTCAACAAGGAAAAAGTTCAATGAAAACAATATTTGGTATTTAGGCTTCAATTAATATCTTTTATTAGATAAAAGAGCATTATTTATGTAACACTAGTAGAAGTGGGGATTTACTGAAGGCTGAAAACTGAAAAATGCATATATCTCGGTTAATATTCAAGATAGAGAATAAATGTATATAACATCATTTATAGTGTATTTAATTTAATCAATAAGATTGATTCTATACACTTTTTTGATCCAACTTATAGTAACGGAGACATTTCGAATTTTCAAAATTCTCCCTATCTAAACCCCCCCCCTCCCCCTGGTCCGATTTCAGCCATTAACGAACTTGATCTTTCTTTTTACATAAAACGACTAAATATCGAATTTGGTAACGATTACACAAAAATTGCGACTGCTAGGGCGGTAACACACAAATATATAGATAGATAGACAGATAGATTGATATATATATATATATATATATATATATATATATATATATATATATATATATATACAGTTTTTAACGGACCTCATTTTCGTCATCTCCTAGGTAGGAGCGATGGACATTTGAAGAAAAAATTCGAAAATTCCGTCATGAGTACAACCTCAATAGCTGATTTCCCCGAAGGGAAATCTGCTAAAAGCCAAAGAACATTTTCACTCTGAACCAAGAGAGTAAAATACGGCAGTTAAATGTTACGCACTGATCAAAATTTCACTGATTCAAGTTTTCAAACATTTTTATTGCTATGTAAAGCACTAATATTACACACACACACAAATATATATATATGGATATATATATATGATGGCAATGAAATATAATATACTTCAAAAGAACGAGGAATTATACAAGAGTAGTTATAAGCATAACGTGAGAGTATGGGTATTAGAGCGGGGTGGAGGAGATGGTATGAGGAGAGAGGAGGGGAGGGTGTTAATGTACGCGAATACAGGGGTTGTGTAGTGGCCAGCAGCCCATAATCTCTGCTATCGTGCCCGCCACCTAACTGACACCGCTATAATTTCACTCAACTACCCTCTTTACCTTATTTCAGTCCATTCAAATATGTGTTTCTCCATTATTAATTAATATCCATACCGGAAATGAGAATGGAATGTACGTTGTATCTCACTGCGAGAAATTGCTTTATAGAATTAAAAAAAAATATTATAAGTAAATGTAAGGCAGTTAAAATAGCTTAATAATATTAACAAGATGAGTTAGTACGGGAGAATTCTTATTTTGATGAACCTAAATGTAATGGAGCATTAAGTGGGGTAGTGGGCTTTTGATGTTGTACGATAAATGAGTAGTATGCTGAACGTTGAATGAGTAGTCATTATGAAGTTGGTTCTGTATTAAGAGAGTTATGTTTAGCTGACCTTCTAAATTTGAACGAGGCCTCATTATTTCTGTCTTCACAGAACCCCGTAAATTAACACCCAGTCAACGCGTTTCCCTTATTTCGTTTTTCTCATCTAAAATTGTACCTTAACCCCGTACAGGCGCACAGGATATATCACATTATCTATTTTTCCTGACGGAGTAAATAGAGTCGGAAAACAAAAAACAGGCATGGGGTAGTCGAGAGGTCTGCAGCCGTTGACCGATTGTTATCAGGCTGGGTGATAATATTAACAACCAAGGGTAACATATATAATTAGAAAATTACGTACTGAATTTTAGGGGGCACAGGTCAGTTATATGCAATCAGACGTTGGTCTTAATCTCTCTTGGCAAATCTAGAGTCGTAGGATCGATTCCCACCTGAGTAAGAGGAATTTATGTAGTGACAAACTCATTACATGAAATAACCTCTCCCAGGATAGAAAAGGGCACGATCGTAGATAATCCGTCCCAATTAGCGTGAGTATTACAAGGTAGGAGTTAAAAAATGACAAGAAAATGAATTTTTGTTCAGTATAATTGTAGTTTAAGCAAGTCAACTGTTTTACAGTATATTCCGTATTCCAGTCTGTCGGTATGTCTAGTAACTGCGAGGGCGAGGAAGTAAAGTGTTCTGTCATGGGGTAACGTAAGTTGAGGTGGAGTTTGTTGAGGTCAGTCAGTATTTAGTTAATATCGGCTGTTTCGGTTATGCCAAAAGTGTCATCCACAAATCTGAAGTATTTTGTTGTGTTGTGTTCGTTCATATGCTTTTGTACATGTGTACGTTCAATGTGTAGTATGAATATTTCGGCCAGTAAAGAAGAAGTGGGATTTCCCATTCCAATTCCGTCTGTCGGTATGTATATGTTGTTGTTGAAGCTGAAGTAATTAATTCTGTTTCAACACTGTTTTTGTTAGATCAGTGATTTCCCCAATGTACTCATTATCTATAAGTTGCAGTGTCTTGTAGTCTGTATGTCCATATCTTTAAGATTCTAGGATTTTGAAAGAAACTCAATTATAACCATACCCCTACAATTTTTATTGTTTTTTATTTTACGTGAATAAAATTCAATATTTTAGCTTTGTAGAAGAATGAAATCCAAAATACATAATGTTTAATGGATAAACTCGGCGATAATTGTAATTATCGCCTTTATTATGTATGGGATGAAATGCTAGCAATCAAACATACCCGTATAGGGGTAAAGAATAATGTTTTCCAATATAAATCTCATAATTTATAATTTTCTTAATTATTATTTCAGAACAAAAGAAAGGATATTTAGGTATCAAACCTTTATTCTCTAATTTCACATAGGAGACGTTTCGCCCTCCTGGGCATTAGCAATAACAAAAAAATTTAAGGTAAATTTTTTATCTCATATCCATTAAGGCAATTCATAATTTAAGATACTTAAAGTTCAAACAAACCCTTAAAATTATTCCTCCTAGTCAATATATAATAATAATAAATCCCCACAGAATAAAAACCCATTTTTGAAACATTTGATATGTGAAATAAGAGAATAAAGATAGCTCGTTTAAGACCTAAAGATCCTTTCTATTGTCCTTGAAATACATTAATTGGGCTCAGTAAGGATTAGATGAAATTTATTTATTTTATATTTGTATTCTAATTACACTTCAAGCGATTTTACTCCTAAACGAACTTACATCTATAAATTTACAAAACATTTATATTCTAAGTATCAAGGACGTCTAAATACAATAACTTTATTATTATTGGCATAACATTAGTCAAGCCAGGGACTAAACTAACAATCGCATTCAATCTGATTGAATGATGTAAAGAAAATCGGTTCAATTGCTTGAAAAAAATCACCGATGTTTCAGTGAAAAAAAATTAATTAAAATGTTTGAAGGTTAATTACTAGAAGAGTTATCTACTACCCTTTTCTAGTCAAGGATTAAGGCTTTAATGTCTCGAGTTCGTCAGAATACCCATTCTGTGATCAAGAAGACTAATATTAATGAGAAGCATTTACAGCTACGCCATATACAAGGTACAGTTATGATACAGGAAAAGAATTAGGCATTCAAAATTTTTGTAGAACATTGAAAGACAAAGGAAAGAAAAAAATAAAGGATTCATATAAATAAAGTTAAGATAAGGTAATCTAGCTCATACCTCATCTAAACCCATCACCGGGAAAATGTCATTGCTACAGGGGAAACAAAACCTTAACATACATGACTAACCTGAACCCGAGTTTCAATCATAGATTTATTTGGGTTCTGTCGGAATCTTTTATGTACGGATACCAAATATAAGCTATGCCCGTCATACATCAAAATAAAATACCCACAGATAAATCAATTATAATATGCCATTACAACAATGACTAATATTTCATCCAACTAAAAAAAAAAAAAAAAACTTATGTCAAGCCCAATGATCTTTAATTAGACATAGTAGACTTCTACCCAGTCATTCTTCAATGTTGGCAATGATAAGGGTTAGAAGAGAGATAGAGGTTTTTTGACATTTTACCTTCCTGGAATCAGATGATATTATTTTTCTAATTTTAGTGCTTAAGGGCAATGCTAAACCGCTAATTTTGGGAGTTTCCATTAGTTGATCATAGTAAGAGTGATGAACCAGTATAAGGGTGCGTAGTTATACTTCGGACCTGGATTGGATAATTAAGCTAAGCTTCCTAAGGAACAATTACCAAACTTAGGCCGGGGGGTCCGACAAACTTGCCTGATCACGTCATAGGGCGCTTATTCCTCTACTTAATCATTCCTCTCAAATTGTTAATAGGCTAAACTGTTAAATCCAAGGTGTTTTTTATCGAACAAGTTCCTTCTGATTAATCAACATTATGAGTATTAATTCATTCTATACTTAACATGTCGGTAAGATACAAATCTCTTCATTCATACAATTCTTATTCTTAAAATATATGTTGGTTAGAATCGAATGAATTCATCACATAAATTCTAAATTTTTGTTACTGTTCAGTCACCAACAAATTTGGAGGAGAAGAGAAAATAACATATCTGTCTGTATATATGTGTATACATATATATATATATATATATATATATATATATATATATATATATATGTATATGTGTGTGTGAGTGTGTCCGTTTTTCTTTTATGAATGTTTATTATTAGATTATTATTTCATTATTTTTCTTCAACGAAAATTCTAATATATTGAAATTACATCAATGGGTATTATGAATACATGTTGTATGGCACTTACATTTAATAAAGGCCCTTTATGCGTGTTTAGTGTGTAAAGGAAAAGAGGGAACAAATGATGTATGTATATATGTATATATATATATATATATATATATATATATATATATATATGTGTGTGTGTGTGTGTGTGTGTGTGTGTGTGTGTGTGTGTGTGTGTGTGTGTATGTATGTATGGGGATGACGTGGGTCCGATAACCTGAAATATATGAATGGCATTTATATTTTTTTTTCATACAACTCTTGTTTCAAGGGTGTACATTGCACTTTTCCAATTTCAGTTAAACGTGAAGCAGTTTTGCTACTATTTCCATCGGGTTTCACTAAAATTTTGATATCGATTTTCAAAATAATCCTTCGAAAATATCACGGTGATCCTTCAGGTCAATGCGATAGAGGCATATTGTTAAATAATTTAATGAAACTCAAGTTAGTTATTACAGTTCTCCAGCTGTTTGGTTAACACCCTTGGGTACTACCTACTTTCACTCCAATCAAATCTAGAAAATGTTCGACAATTAATTTGCACCTTCCAAGTGCAAATTCCTTGAGTTTACAAGGCCAATCCCTTTTCCTTTTAACTCGTACCTTTAAGAATTTACTATAAAACAGATTTAAAGAAAAATTACTAGAAGACAACTATTAAAGTGAGCTGAAGATTCATAGTATAGAATTTTAGCACCTTTGAGTACTGGAATCACTGTTGGAATTGGATTGTTAGGAGTGACAGTGGATTGGTAGAGAATGAAATAATAAGAAGGGTGGAAGTGGAAGGAAGAGAGTAGATAGAAAGCAGGGAATCTGATTAGGATCCAAGAGAGAGGGCTTGTAACCCTCGCTTCGTAATCCCCTTACCAGCCTGCCTTCTTTTCACCCCCCACCCCTCTCACTCCATGTTGTTGTTTTAGGCAACCGTGAAGGTCTCCCTTCTAAGCCTTTATCTACCACTTACATAATACTGCCATCAAAACAACAACAACAACAACACTGAGCACTGGAGTTTGCCAACAATCTACTCAGGGAGAAGGTAGATCAAGTTTAGAGCAATATCTGAGCCAATTGTGTTTAAGACTTTGTGTTTTAAACAAAAGATTTATTAGAAACAAAAACCAGCAGTGGTTTTAAATGATTTTCAGCTAAAAAATATGACAAATTGACAAGGCTTCTTCCTTTAAAGGTGTGAAACTAAGGAATGCTTCCATTATAAACTGTCTAATTGTAAAAAAAGAAAAAAAAACTATTTTTTTTTTAAAAAAAGGCATGGCCAAATCAGATAAATAATAAACATAAATTACAAAACATTAATTGATATAATTGGAACATTTGCTAAAGCTTTATAATTTAATTTAGATAATGTCCATTCAAATAATGATCCATGTTTTCTAAAAAAACGTCCGTCACGCAGGGGCGGCGTAAACTAAGCAGATTTCCAATGTGAAGTTTTACAATAGAGAAATCTGCATACTGGTAACACAATACCACGGTGATTAGATAGAAACGGTAATGAGAAATCTTTCAGTTAATTAAAATAAATTCCGAACTGAAACGGCTTCTGAATTGTAAGAATAATTTATATTTTAATAACTCAAATTTTAGTAGTCCAAGAACTAAAGAAGGGGGGGGGCGGATGAACAGAACGTATTTGCATAAATCTCACAAAGTAACGAAGGTAAGGTAAGGTTAGAAACGACAGGTAAGGTTAGAAGAAGCTTCCACCTGAGCCGAGCAATGACGGAAATGGCCGACCTAATCTGAACTATACCCGACCACAGACTTCATAAAAATGCAAATATCTCGGTTAATATTCAAGATAGAGAATAAATGTATATAACAATATTTATAGTAAATTTAATTAGGAATAAGATTGGTTCTATACACTTTTTCGATCCGACCCATAATAACGTAGATATTTTGAATTTTTGAAAATCCCCCCTCTAAACCCCCCTCCCTTGGTTCGATTTCAGCCATTAAAGAACTTGATCTATATTTTTACATAAAAGTGTTAAATATCGATTTTAGTAACTCTCAAACAAAAATAGCGCCCCCATAACAGACATATATATATATATATATATATATATATATATATATATATATATATATATATATATATAATTTTGAACGGACCTGATTTTCGTCATCTCCTGGGTACGATCGATGGGCATTCGAAGAAATTTTTCGAAAATCGCGTTATGAGTACGACCTCAATAGCTGATTTCCCTTAAGGGAAATCTGCTAAAAAGGAATTAAAACGTATGATCAGTCTCAAGAATAAGAAGGTTATATTGTAGAGGAAGATAAGAAGTTGTATAAGAAATCGGCGACTGAGAGGACTCCAACAGGTCTCATCTGAACAACCCTTCAGTCGTTACTCCTACACACAGGGTTTTTTTCTTCACCCATCTCTTTTTATATCAGTCTTGTTCTTATTCTCGTCAGGGAAAGGTTCTTTTTCACCAGTCAACGTCAGCCAGTAATGATACACAGTCTCACTTTTCTTTAAAATACTAACTTCATTAATCCTCAATTAATTATTTTCAATGGTCTGAGATTGATGAACTCTATAATATGACATCGATTGAACTCTATTCTTCATGAGATATTTTATCTATAGAAAATGCTAAAATCAGATTGAGACGGTTGCTTTTCTTCAACATTTATCTCTAAAATACTCGATGTAAATTGAATTTCTTTCTGCAGTGGTTGTCACATATTAGTGCACTCTAAACTCCTTTAATTATGTTTAAAATGAATAGCGTTTCATATGATTTTTTAAACAAATAAACCAAATATTTAATATTTCGTAACATACTTTATATAAATATTTACTGCACGATGACTTTAAGAATTACGTATCAGACAAGAAACACGTCGTTAGACAACTCAATTGGTTGCTCATGTAGGAATTACAGACACTAGAAACACACATATGAGAGGTAGTTATTTACCAGTCGCTGTGAAACATTTACCAGCAAGTCATCAATGGAAGGATCCTGACTCACAATACTGTTGAATGACAGTAATTTGCGATACACGAACACACACACATATCTACATATACTTTCGAGGCCAAACAAACAAAACAGATTAATACTGTATCGACAGGTAACAAACTAGGTAGGGGACTACAGACGAACACCACACAACGAATATATGTTGCGGGTAATGAACCAGCTATCACCTGCGGGATAACTGTCAGGTATTTGGAGTTCAGCGTCAAGAAATTAGAGTCAAATGAAGCTGTCTGCGCACTATCTAGAATTACTTACATCTTTCCACTTGCAAAGCAATAAAATTCACAGTATTTACAACTTTATGAAAACACACACAAAGGAAACATTAATTCATTCGAAATAGAAAACCTCTACAGTAATAACAATCGTTTCATTCTGTTAAAACACATTAACGGAACTGAATCCATCTCACACTACAGAATTTCAAATGTACAGAGATGGAAGAAAGAACAGAGAACATATAGAGTGCGTTTGTATTGACCTTCATATGGATATAATCAACTACCTACTTAAATACAGAACCTTCATGTGTATATACCAAAGCTGAAGCGCTTGCGTACAAACCCCCCCCCCCCTCCCTCAACCCACACACTGAATACTCACGAAGCACACTACAACAAAAACTCTTCCAAAGGAGAGCCTTTTAATCAAAAGAGTTTCTTATTCATGTGTGAGAAGCTCTTTGGCGAGCTCCGAAAATCATAAATACATTTCTTAATGAATCTATTCTACCACTAAGCTGCTGGACAAGTAATCCACAACCACAATAGACAACATCTAGTGTGGACGAACGTATGCATTTATACACACACACACACACACACACACACATATATATATATATATATATATATATATATATATATATATATATATATATATATATATATATATAAAATAAAGCCGCACAGCGATAATGTCCAGATCATTCATGATCTTGCGAATAATCAGTTTGATCCAGGCATGATTTAATGTCGTCAGAAAGATATTAAACATGTTTATGTAATATAAAGAGAAACGCCTTGCGCTAAAATATTAAAAGCTCACGGCCCTAAACTCAAGTAGTGAGTGCACAGGTCACACAGATAATGTATTACAGAAAATCTGTGCCATCCGCTATTGATTAATTGAAAAACATATGGTGTGTTACATTAAATTTGCTTGGGCACTCAATAATAGATAAGAAAATAGTTAGGCGCCAATTCATTTTTATGAATACAAAAACCAGTTTAATTCTGTTCCCAATATTCTCTTTAAATCCCAGCGAAGTAATTTTGAAATGTGGAAGTCGGAAAGTCAAAAGTCTTAAATGCATTTGTCAAAATAAAACTATAACTCTTTAAATAAAACCCTTAGTCCTACCCTAGCTAGAAATGGGTGGTAACCTGAAGATATCCCATCCCAATTAGCCTTAGTAGCAAAACGTGGACATTAGTAAATAATAATAATAATATGTGTCAAAAATGATCAGCACTGGCAAATATATTCTAAACGTAGTTTTTTCCAATAGGAACTTTCATTTTGGTGATGGAACACTCAGACTTCAAAAAACATAGTTTTCTTTTTTTATTGGTTTTATAAATGCCATTTCATTCAACATTCTTCTTTTCTAAAAATATGTTTAAACCTCACCCCCATTACAAAAGCAAAGTAAAATCGTATTTTATTGGTCTGTATGCATGGGCTTAAATGACACAATCAATCTCAGGCTCCAGCCTGCCGTGCACCCCTTCTGGGCCGCCCTTGTTTGTCGCTTAAAATAAATGTACCTTCATTGCAAGAGAGATGGTGTTTGATCTGAATCTGAACCAACTGGCACGTTTTTACTATTTCCATTGATGTTTAAAATAAGCAGATTTCCCATGGCTGGTATAAAAGCTATTCATCTCATCTCCAACCATATATTCTCCATTTCCGAGCGAAAATCCGATGCGTAGAAGTGAGGATTTACTTAAGTCTGAAAACGCGAAAGTACGAATAACTCGCTCAATATTTGAGTTATGAAATAATGTATGAACAACAATTGCAGAGCATCATAGTGTAACAATCTTGGTTCTACAACATTATACGTGTTCCATGAAAGTGCTTCCACAAAATTGATAAATGATTTGTATACGTATTAATGGAATGAATATTGTTCATGAGCGACACTTTTATGTATGTATTTTATACTTGACTGAGTTGACGGTTTACCTCGATGTATAATCGTCAAATATCTCCTTAGTATTGATATTATAGAACCAGAACTTATTAGTTTTCCATGAAAAGGCTACAAAACAAAATTGTATGAGTTAATATATACAGGGTCCGGCAAAAAAACCTCCCTGATTTCAATAGGCATTTGCAAAAAGAATAAGAAACACACAGAACAATTACTTATATTTGTGATTAGCCTATATAATGCCATTTTACATCACTTAGTATACTTTACTTGGCTTTGAAAATTATGTCCGATAAATGATGTCCCCGATTGTTAAGACATTCACGAAGTCTTTCCCTGAAGTTGTCCATAGTTCTTCGTGTACCTTCCCTTGGAATGGCTGCCACTTCCTGCCTAATGACATATTTTAGTTCTTGAAAGAAATCACAAGGTGATAAGTCGGGTGACCTTGGGTGCCAGGAAATGACTCCTCATAAAGAAACAAGACGTCCAGTGAACAACTGTCTTAACATTTCGTGGCTCCGTCCAGTTGGAACCAAACTTCTTCTTCCTCATGGTCTAAAACAAACTGGTTGATCTTGGGTCGGAGAAATGTCTCTATCATGTGACAATAGCGATCGGCATTGACCGTTACTGTTTGTCCATCTTCTTCAAAAAAGTACGGACCCCACACACCAAATTCCGCAACGGCGCACCAAACTGTGACTTTTGGGCTGTGTAGTGGTTGTTGGTGGAGTTCCCTAGGATTTTCTGCAGCCCATTAGCGGAAATTCTGTTTGTTAACAGTTCCACACAAGTGGAAGCGGGCTTCACCAGAAGAAATGAAGACACCATCTGGGGGAATGTTTTGCAAAATGTCTTCACATACAGCCCTGCGAGTTTCATAATCTGAACACTGAAAATGGCACGTACGCCGCTACGGAACAATACCCCCTCCACATCTCTATCCCCACTACAACTCACGCGGTGGCTTGCTCAAACCGGGGAGGTTTTTCTGCCGGACCCGTTATTTATTTGGAGAATGAATTTTGTCAAAATACGCTATATTATGTCTACAATTAATATAAATAAGAATACTCTTCATTGCTTATTTCCGCGGATAAAAATTTCACCTAAACCCACAACAATGATTAACAAAGTTGCGAGTTTTGGTGCCTCTTCATAGATCTATGGCGTTACAGCATAATGCCATAGATTTTTATGGTATATCCCTTAAGGGAAATCTGCTAAAAATACTAATATAGCTTATAATCAAGGAGGTTCTAATACTAACCCATATACGGAGTTTCGATGAGTTCCGTTTGTGCCCAATAAAATTGTTGACTCCCGCTGTAGCGTGTATCTCATTTATACTTCGTTATAAGACAAGAGTGTATACAAAATAGTTATTTTAAATATTACAATAAACACCTTCTGTTATGTGTATGTTTTGTTTGCCAAAAAAAAAACCCAACAATTTTATTGGTACTCATTAATGTGCTTTTAATATAGACATATTATGACAAATGATTTATGTTTTTAGACTTATATGATAGTTCGAAGAATAATTCAGATTAGGGAGGTTATAAATCTCCGCCACTATATTTCTAATATTTTAATTAGAAAATTACTTTGTTCTTCATTTCCAATAGAAATTTGAACTATAAGAGCATTTCAATTATTTTACTCGTATTTGTATAATGTATTCTTTAAACAAAGTCATGCTGAATTTGCACAACGTGTAATGGCGGAAGTTTTGCGGAATCCAACTGTTTAATTGTGGTATATATTATCTGATTTCCTCCGATATGTTGGCGTTATACATGACTATGTTCTATCTATAACTATAATCGTTACCTGGTAATGTTATTATAACAAAGGGCATTATGCATTTAAACTCAATATGATTTGAGGTTAAAAATTATATCCAAAGAGAAAGTCTTAATACTCAAATTAATACTTATATTTTATAGTATCCTTTTTTTTTAAATGTTTTACCATTTATTATTACCATTGATGTTGGAAGAATCTTCTTTTCTAAACTAATTGCGACCAAAATTAGTTTACTGTAGATAATGCAACTTATATATTAGCTAATTTCTCTAATGCCTTTAAATTATTTACTTGTTTGAAATTGTTTGAGTTTAAAACTTAAAAGTAAATGAGGTAATAAAAACTGTTTCCCCCATAACTAATGTTCCCAGTTGTTAAAAAACTTACCTGGTATAAAAACAAGTTGGGTTGTTCTAAAAGGCATTCAAGGAAGTGCTTTCTTAAATTAAAAAAAAAGTAGCGTAATTTGTAAGAAAAAAATACTTTAATATAAAATATCAAAGCTTTTTCCATTAATTCCTTTCAAATATTAAGACTGCTCATAGAAACCACTAACCACAATAAAAAAATCTCCTCATTAAAACCAGCCCTTTTCTTAACTTCAAATTATTCTGCTCCTGACAAATTAAAAGTGTTGTTGAATGAATGAGCTTTTGCACTACATTGTAAAATGTAAGAACCAAGCGCTTTGTAGATTGAATGACTGTTTTTGTCCTATATAGTATTTTTTAATTTAATCATTCTATACATTAGGAGATAGTAATATATTACATCTTATTTTTCTGATTAAAGCCAAACACGTTAAAAGTTTTAATGAACTACAATGTCAAGTAATAAGTTTAAAAATTTTGAAATAAGAAATATTACTGTCAAAAAACGTTTAGTGAAGAAACAGAAAATAATAACTGCTATATGTTTTTGCTTTTAGAGTCTGGTTAATTTTCAGTTGTATAATTTAGGAGTTTACCAATGTTAAAGCAATAAAAGTTAAGAGAAATTGATTTAGCCTTCAGGAGATTAGCAGACCAACAGAAGGGGAAACTTTAGCAAAACTGTTTGATATGTAAAGAGAATGTAAATCCCGGCGAATGGAATGACCCTGTTTCTCCATCCGATGGAGGAAGGGGTGGTAAGAAGTTTAACTGAAAGTTGGAGAAATGAGGGCTCGAGGATTCTACTAGAAACAACAGGTATGCAAATAATGCAGAGGCCTTTCTGGATTGACTGAATTTTAAACAACTTCATCCCATATTAGTTCCACTCCTTGCTCCCTAATTCACATCCATCTCACTCAGGAATCAAAATGGCCAAGTGATCAATAATCATCATAAGGCAACTGCCACAAGGTGTTTGATGATTGCAGTCCTAAGAATTCCTATTTTCGAGTAGATCCTTATTTTACGATTTATTATTTTATTTATTTATTCTTACAGTAATTGCATTTCGCGACTGGGGCGATTGAGCGGCATATCAGTTAAATTTGTGTCTTCAGTTTTATCATATTTACGCAAGTATGCTCATTTCTGCAAATATTTTCAGTATTGTCCTACATTATATTAGTTTGAAAATTTTTGAAGTAGTATACTACGCGGTCTATATACTGGGCTACGGTCATATAGTAATTCATTCAAAGTGCATGGTAGGTCTATGCGAGTCCTTTTACAGCAGTCAGTTAGTATATGTTATTTAGTAAGTCTGCAGTTACAGTGTTGGCAGTAGGGTCCGCCTTATCCAGTATGTAAGTGTGAGTCAGTCGTGAATGCCCAATTCTTAACCTCATTAAAACTACTTCTTCTCTTCTAAATAGACTTTTTGAGGGCCATTCAAGAATTATATCTTTCAATTCTTGAAGCTTGTTGTCAGTAGAGGCAAACCAAGATTTCTGCCATGAATTGAGTGTCATGTGTTCATGTGTTTTGCTTGGGCTTGAATATCTTGTTGTGTACAATATTTGTTGGCATAAGTTCGTTTTTGAGTAGCTGCTTTGGCGAGTTCGTCTACTCGTGTGCTTTGTCTAATGTTTGTATGTCCACGTAACCAGTAGATAGTTATTCTTTTGTTTTGCCTGGGTTATTTGTAATATGTATGTACGTAATGTGAGTGGATGTGAACTATATATGTTTTAATGAATGTAAAGAGCTAAGAGAGTCAGTGCAAATTATGGTATACGTAGTTTCAGGTATATTGTCTATCGCAAGTTTCAGGGCTTCAAGCTCAGCTGTATGTATATACGCTAATCTAATCTGGCCGCTTTATTTGAAAGTTAGCTGAGCCATCAATTGCAGCTGCACCGTGTGCACGCACGCAACCACACGCACGCACACACACACACGCGCGTGCGGTTTTGAACGGACCTTATTTTCGTCATCACCTGGGTAGGATTGATAGTCATTAAGAGAAATGTTTCGAAATTGCTTCATGAGCAGAACCTCAATAGCTGATTTTCCTTAAGGGGAATCTGCAAATAGAAAGTATATGTGATTTAGACGATTCAATATGATCAACATCGGACAGAGAATAAATCAGCTTGATAGGCCTGAAAGGGAAATGGAATATGAAACTGTTTGAGGAGATCCAGACAAGGTTAGGGACCTGAAAAGTAAAGATAATTTATTCGGTAGAGGCTTGAAATTCCTTTTAGCCCTCCACTTTTCAGAAAATTAGACTCATCCTTTGGCTGAAATTTTCCTTAATTGGGCCATTAACACTTCGAAGAAACTTCAAAAACTGGAGCCCACTTTAAATTTAAGATTCACTTATGACTCCTTTCTTTAAATACATGTAATATTGTTCAGATTACTGCTCTGATTAAAGGTTTTTAAAACGCTCAATCCCCCCCCCCCTACCCATTAGCTTATTTCTCTATTTATAATTGGAATGTGCTATGGAGGTTGGGCTCTTGACGCCGACGGTTAACCCATCCAGCTGGCTGAAAATAGAATCGCGGGGGGGGGGTGATATAGGGGAGTACAAATTGATAATATCTGAGTTACTATGAAACGGATTAAAATATGTATATAACCAATCATATTGCAAATTTAATGTTGTTCGCTGTAGTGTTTCTGTATCTCGAACTTAAACTAAAACAATAGCATTTTTTAGTATTCCTGCTTAATAAGGTCCCACTCCTACTAATGGGATTTTCAAATGAGTCACTAAAAATCTCATTTCCAGTTCAAATTTTGATTCCTGTTTGGATAGGCTTCTTATTATGGGGGAAATGGAGATTAGATGATGAATTGAGTTAAGATTATCAACTCGTCATATGTCAGCTCGTGTCGAAAATACTTAGCAAGTACCCCTCCATGATTTCTTCATATGGAAGAAATGGATTAGGATGGTGTGTAGAATTCGAGATAGGATCATCAGTGTGTTATTGGTGCACATGGAGACTCTGCTTAAGTTATGCAGGCCCAGTGTGAAGCATGTTTTCGAAATGCAGCTTCCCCAATAGATCACTATAGCTTTATCATAGTGCTTGTCGAAGTCTTTTGTTTCCATTTAAGGAATTGACGACATTCAGCATTCCACGACTGCGGCGGAGATTACTTTTTTATAAAGATTCCCTCCATTGAACTTTCGATTGATATATATTGCAATACATCAATGGAAATCTCTCACTAAGAATCTTTTCAGAAATAAATGTTATTGTTTGTTTAAATTCCCTAAGAGACGAGATAAGGACGACTGAAAATTGCATTTGACTTTTGTTTAGAAACATCATATGTAATATCTTAATATAAGCATATTGTGCCAAAAATATTTTACTTCATTTATTTACAACTGTAATTGAAATTAGAATAAGAGAACTTTTCGATATGTCTCGTATTTGACGATGATATTGTATTTAATAGATTTCGTATATTCTAAATTGCCAGAAAATGTATGATCGAATAAAATAAATCAATTCTATGCGACTTTAGGTAGGTCAAGCGCTTTTAACTCAGTTGTGTAAGGCTATGTGGGGTAAACTAAAAAGATTTGCTACGTACTGTAATAATACTCAGATCAATTCATCTGACATTTTATTTATCTTCTTTCCTCTTTAATAAGAAACGTACTTGAAAAAAGGATTTCAAATTTAAACAGGGCATGGGATGTTTAGTGATGGGTGCTTTAAGTGAAAATCCGTAATTCGTGGAAAATTAAATTAGGGGTTAACTGAAGGCTGAAAAACCAAGAATGCCAATAACTAGGCCAATATTGGAGATATATTTTGCACTATGTTCAAAACGTAGGTAGAACATTTCATTGAATATAAGTTCAGTTACATATTAATTTTCGATATTAACGAAGTTAAACATGATTTTGTGTTTTACTCTTTCTCTAAACCTCTAATCAATTTTTTTCGTGATTCTATTTTAATTTCTAGTAGCTACGAAAGATATTTTGAAAAATGCTCTTAATATCTCTTCCTGTCCCAATTAATCATTAACGATCTTATTTATATTTTTTTGTTTATGAGCTTAAATATGAAATTAGATTTATTCTTTTAGAAAATGCAGCCAGTAAAGAACGAACAAGCAAAACCAACAATTGATAGACAGGTAAATAGAGACCACATTTTCGAATTAAATCGATCTTGCCTGGCAATCATTCTAAAATTCCAAGAATTACAACCACCTAATGGAATTTTTAAGTAACCCTTGAATGATATAGGAGCGTAATTTTAAAAATAAATTCGCTAAAACTACCAGCTGCTTGAATATATGTTTGGAAACTGGAATAAAGTGACATGAGTGAGGGGTGTGTAAGGTACGATGCTAATGCTATGCTCTCGGGACCCCTAATGGAACTGCTCTAATCATCTCACCATCAACATGAATAACTGCTATTTACCCTAGCCCCTTTCTAGCAACTAGTGATAATCATCAGAGAACATAACCATACCCACCCCCTATAGCAAATGTGGTCATTTTGTGAATACATGAAAATGGGAGTAAAATGTATTATAAACAAATTGTATAAATTAACTTGACCAAGAGGAGAACATTGTTGGCTAACTCTAAGTGAATCAAAATAAAGTTATTTATTCTTTTCTTGTTTTAACGCTAGCCCCTTAGATCCAGTTTTCCCCATTAGCGAAATTGAGGTTTTGTTTTATGAGAATCTTCTTATTTTTTTGCCACCCAACTCGATGAGCCCATTTATTTTACTGGGCAGCACTATAGGACTGGGATGATTTTTACTTTTACGGCTTTATTTTTCTTCCTCGGCGGCTGCAAAAACTCCTTGAAAGCAGCAAAGTTTGCTGGGCTCTGTACTATTTCTTCTGGATTCGGTCATACTTGTAATTGCTCCGCATCATCTTGAGTCTAGCTGCGTCGTAGCGGACACATCTCAGAAGAACGTGACCGGCTGTTTCTTCTGCATCACCGCAGTGACACAGTGGGCTCCTTTTCTTTTTAAATTTATATAGATGTGAAGCGAAGTTCCCGTGGCCTGATAGAATCTGAGTGGTCCAATAATCTGAGTCTAGCCGTTCCTTGCCTGATCTTGCCTGCACGGTTTTGAAAAACAGCTTAGCTTAGTATTTGAGGCTTTTTCTGTCGTGCTCCATTGCCTCTCCAATTCATTTTCCTCCAGCTCTTGATTCCTGCCTTCACGAGTCCGATGAAATTAGGCCCTTCTCTGAGGATATTAACTACTTCCACCATTTCCATCGGTGTTGAGGCTGGGTATTGAGGTAGGGGCCATCGCCTTATTTTCGGCTACTTTGCCATTTTTGTTTTTCACTATATTAGACCTACATTTCGGCTTGAACTGCACGGACTTGATTTTATTGTATGCTCTATCAGTCCTGCCCAGTTTGGCGTCTTCATTAACTCCTTGTGCAATTTCTTTAGCCCATTTTCCCAATACCCGCGCTATCTAAACAATAATCGATGAATACGGCATCCAACAAACTCTGCTCCTACTCATTGCTATTTATCACTCCGGGAATCAGAAAAGTAGTTGGAAGGGCTATGAGTACTTGGCGAGTTGAGAGTATGATGGCAGTACCCAAATGTTGGGGTTATCGGTGAAACGGTTAAAAATTGTAAGAAGTGCAATGAGTATTTGGTTATATGAGAAACATTGTTAGAAGGGCTGTGAGTACATGGTGAGATAAGTAAAAATAGATAGAACGCGCGTAAAGTATTCGATCCTCCGCCATAAGAAGGAAATTGTGTTGAGAGTCCTTCCCTCAGTTGCATGCTGTTTTCAACTGTTTAGAAAAAGAGATGACAATGACCAATTTCCACTTGCAACCAAACTTGTGGCGTGGAATGTGGACGACCTGTAGTTGGTTGCAAAGAGACGATCCTGATGCATTTTAACAGCTGCCATACGGCAATGGAACTCATAAGGCAGAACGAAGCAGTTGGCTATGATACCAGCTAGAATGCATGAAAACAAAGAATTCAAAGATACAACTTTTCGGAAGCCAACGTCGACGGGCAAGCACCTACCACCATACGGCTAGAAGCAAGGACTAAAAAGAGCACTGAAATAGTGTCTTCAGAGCGGGTAGCCATTGGGAAATCTTAGTGTTGCTGCGTACAGTGACCAGCTGAGTAATCGTCTACGGGTGCATACGCCTTGAGATAGGAACTCCTCTAGGCAAATCAAGGCGACCTGGACAAATGATAAGTCGGACAATGAGGGCCAATTTAGAAAAGAAGCCATCTACACTATTTGTTAATCGATGACTGAATGTGTGTAATTGCCCCAAGTTAAAGGATTTTATATACTTCCCTTGCCTTCCTGGGAAGACCCATTTCGGTAGAGTTGTGCAGAATAGACTAGCATGAAAGATCTTTAGCACGTATGTGAGTTCATCTCTCGCATTCACACAATTCATAATACACCTTCATACATTCATAAATGTTTCTAGGCGTGTTTGGTCCAGAGATTCCGTCTTTGCAACGGGTTGTCCCTTTTTGAGAATTGCTAAAAAGCGAGGAATCTGACTGGATAGTATTTTGTAGTAGTCAGAAACGGAAGATAACAAAATAGTTAAAGAATTAAGAAGAAACAGACAGAAAGACTCTTGGAACAAGTACTATAAGTGATCATACTGTTTCCTTCCTTTTATAATTTTAAAATAAATTAGATCAATAAAACTTGGGGTTCATCCTTTACCCTCAGAAGAATGGAATGCACCGAAATTTTCACATGCGGTCACAGGGTTGTAGAAGACCACATACAGTAAAGTGGTTACCTTTACCTACCTCTTCGTTTTTGGTGAGGAAATACACCACTCATAACTTGCCATCTACTCTGGAAGTGTTAGTACTACTGTCCCTATTTGCAGACAGCAAAGGTGCTCATCGCCAGTATAACAACATATATTATTAGTACTAGCATGATTCTAGCGAGGTAGTCAGTTCGCCAGCTCGGCAATGGAAAGCATTCCTTTTGGCCAAGGTTAGAATATATCGAATCCGACCGTGTAACGAAGTGGTTAGATTAGTCAGACAGGAACATGTGAATGTGCCGGACTGGTGTGTATTGATGTCTACATCTCAGCAAAAGGGTTTTTGCCGGTTCGTCAACGTTGATTCAGGCAATGTCGGCTAAGATGAGCATTGGTGGTACGCTGGATTAGAGCGTATGCAGATAAACGATGTATGAATGAACCTCATAGGTATAAGAAGTTCCCGGAACGTCGGGTCAGGATTCGCGAGACCTGATCATGAACAGAAGAGGAAATTTACATGAATGGATGAACTGCCAATGTTTTTACTTTTTTTATGTTAAAGGTCAACCCTTATTCTTGTGTTTAACTTTATTTTGTTGCGTTTCTCCCAATGATTGGCATTTATGAATATTTTATATAAACGACCTTGTAAGTCTCCAACTCCATTATACACAATAACCCCTTAGTACGATAAAAGAATGAGACAATCAGTATGTTTTCTTAATCTACTGATGTGTATGCATTAATAATTTTATTCGGAAACTGAAAGAAGGTTGTCTAAATTTCGTGATTGGTATTTGACTTATCAATAAAAAGTGTTTTTTGAGCTCAAAAAAAAAAACGGAAACGCAATTTATTCTTTTTATTTTTTGACGAAAGGCCAACTGATCCTATGTTTAGGATTCTTCATATATTATTCTTGGTATTTCTTAAACAGAAAAATGTACTCTTCCTTCATATTATTACTTTATTTCTAAACAAATAAATTATACCAAATATTAAGCAGGAAGACTACAATTTTCATATCCTGAAGAACTAGATTATGCTATATACATTATTCGACATTGTACTCAAAGTAAAAATACTTACTACTAGGTGGAAAATTGGGTTTTCACATAGCCAATATTGTACCCTGGGGTAGTAGTGACCTTACAAACATCCTTTTCAAGTGGTTGAGTAACAAAGAGGAGAAGACAGACCTATAATTTTGACGCTGGGACGGATTACAAGAGAATTTCAGAGTTTGTATTTCTATAGATTAATTTTTATTATTCACCTTTATGTGGTTTACTCTCTAGATGGGCGTAAGTATAAAATAAATAATAAAAAAGAATGTATGATAACCAAGCCATGGAATCATAGTAAAAAAAGTCCGTCACGCAGGAGCTGCGTTAACTAAGCAGGTTTCCCACGTATTTGCATTTATTTCAAAACTTAAAAGTTCAATGAGACACAATATTTGGTATTTAAGCTTCAAATAAAGTGCTTCATAACATAAGAGAATATTGATAATATGAAAAGAGTAGGAGCGTGAAAACCGAAAACTACAAAATGCAAATATCTCGATTAATAATCAAGATAGTGAAAAAATGGACATAACAACATTTATAGAACATTACATTTTCAATAAGATTGGTTCTTATACAATTTTTCGATCCGACGCATTATTACGGAGATATTAAGAATGTTCGAAATTCTCCCCATCTCCCTGGTCCG